>JAAGNO010028998.1:0-38501 GCA_033439905.1 Ceryle rudis
GAGCAGAGGCCTGGGTTGTGCAGGGGCTCGTGAGGTCCAATGCGTAGGAGCTGGAGGGGGGCGAGGCGCAGAGCCCCGGGGTCTGCAGGGGGTTCGGTGGTGCGAGGTGGATTGCCTGGAGGGGGGGAGGGGCGGGTCGCTATGGAGGGGGTGCTGTACAAGTGGACCAACTACCTGAGTGGTGAGTTGCTGCCAGTCCTCAGCCTCTGCGCGAGTTTACCTACCGGCCCGGGTGCTCTCCTCTTCTTACAGACAGAGAGATGTATCTTTATACAAGCGTGTATATATGTGCATTTGCTGAGCCTGGGTCAGCGCTGCCCCCTGACCCTGCCGTGCAGGGGACCAGCCCCGGCTCTCGCTGGTTTTCCAGCTGTGGTGCCACATTGCCACGGTCCGGCGCCGGAGGAGGTGTTTAACCCGCCCGTGGCTGCCTGGACTTGTCTCTGGCGTCCCTGGCCCTCGCTGGGCTGGTGGGTGGGGGTTTGGGTTTATTGGGACTCGGTAGGTCACACTCGGCAGCAAACTTGCCCCTTCTGTGTGCCCCGGCGAACCTTCTGCTGCTTCTATGGAGTCGCCTCAGGGAGTCGGGGATATCCCAGACCTGGGAGGAAAAGGTGTTGGCGTTGAGTCACATTGGGGGGATTTGGATGAAAATGCATGCCGGGGAAAAAAAAAGGGGGGGGGGAAGGGACTGTCCTGCTAGCGCTAGGCCCAGGTTTTAATTTCTCTGTTCTTGTACCACGGGAGTGTGTCGCGGGGGGAGGTCAGAAGCGCTGCGGAAGCAGGGAGTGTCCGGTGCCATTCGCGTCCCACTGCCAGACGGGTTGGAGTCGAGAATGGCGTGTAGTTGAGGGTGCGTGGATGGGGTCTTGTCTGGTGCAAACGTCGCCCTGGTTTGTGGGAGGAGTTTGGGGACTTGGGGGTCAGAGGAAAAATAACCGCGACCTTGACGTTGCCTGGCACAAGTTTTTCTCGGGAGTGTAGGCGGGAGGGCTGCCTGCCTCCTTGAGTGGTTTGTTTTCAGAGAGGCTGAACAGCTGCAGCGATCTGGTTAGCTGGGAAAGTATACGAAATCAAAATTAAACAAAGAAAATGCTGAAGCGCAAAAAAGTGATGAATTCATGTGGCAGGGGGATGAGGGGGGAGTGGTGCATGACGCTGGATTTATTTGTATTCTGGAAAATTGCAGTGGTTTATCCCCTTTAGGCATTGGGTGTTCTGAGAGGGGAGTCAAAATTTGTGAGGTCTCAGTGAATAGGCTTGGATTTTATTTATTTTTATTATTATTATTTGTGAATGCTCTTGAATTATGGAGTGTGTAGCCTTAGGAGTAGCCGTGCTTTGCTTTTCCATTTGGATTGCAGAACTCTGGCAGTGTTATTAGTCCTTTTGCCCATAATAAAAATGCTCATGCTTCTGTTGATCTAAAGTGTTATGTGTTTGTTTTTCTTTGCATTGCTTAGATGCTAGGCTGTATTTGGAACCCTTGTTCTTGCTTTCATGCCATGAGATCTAGGGAGTGAATGGAGAAACCAACGTGTGTGACTGACTGGTGTTTATCATTGTAGCGTTTCTGCCTGAGTGTGGATGTGGTAGGATCAGCTGGACTTGTCGTCTGTTTTGATGGTAAGATGAAGACTAAGAACCAGGAATATTCCAGTTCCATCTAAATTTATTTATTTGTTTCGCTATGCACAGTGGTATATGTACTCTTAACTGAACAACCTGTCATGAAGAAGGATGACACTTTGCAAACATCAATCTAAGTGAATGCAGACTCATTTCTTTGGATGAATGAGCTTTGTTTGCCCTGGCTGAAAAATAGTTGAGTTTTTGTTCTCAATAGAAAGAAAATCAGTGATGGAGGATTGAAGCATCTTTCTGGTTTCTTTGCTGAAACTCAACTTTGCTAGGAAGTGTGGTCACCAAGATCACTACGTGCCGTTTCTTAGCTTGTAGAAGGCCTGCTTGGTGTGTATTTAAGAACATTAAATTTGCTGTTCTGCATGCTAACTGTGCTTAACATGTGCTTTCTTTTGACATAAAATGAAGGCTTCCTGCTCTGAAACCATTAAGTTACAAACTTACATGATAGTGAAAAAAAAAAAAAAAAAAAATCATGCTGGAACTTGATGTTTATTGTAGCAGTAGCAAAGAGCTGTGGAGTGAGAGACAGGGAAGCCTCCTTTCAGGCACTAAGGGATGTAAGAGGGTTCAACAGGTCATTCAGAACAGTATTTCTGCTGTTATTCTGCCTTCAATATACTTTTCCCCTTGATCAAGGTTAGTTCATCTGGTGCTGCATAGTGTTGATGTATGCAAAAAGGAGGGAAAAGGTGTCTCATCCCTGTGTGTCTCTGTATGCCTGTGTTAGTAACGCAGTGCTGATGTAAACAGACACAGCAGGTATCTTAGGCCCTTTTCCTCCTCGTGACCAGAAACACACCTTTGTTTCACACAGTCAGAGAGGAGATAAAAACACTGAAGAACAAGCTTATAACTGTAGAAATGGAGAACAGCTTTCCTTTGTTGCTGTGAGAGAGGAGCTGATGGGAGTTTGTGAGTCTTTCCTGGCAGTTTTGGTTTTATAACATCCTCTCTCATCACCATCATGAGAGGTCAAGTCCACATCAACCTATTTCCCCCTGGCTCTTTAGCCAGGACCTATATCTGTGTTGCAAATTATATAGTTATTGGCAGCAAGAACATTTCAGAAGTAGGAAATAAATTTGGCTTTCTGTGGGCAAAGGGCAAAAGGGCAAAGAAAGCACAGCATGACTGCCAAGGACTGAAAGACAGATTAGCTTGCCTTGCTGCTCAAATAGGTTATCTTGATTTATAATAAATACGCTTGTTTGCTTTATATAGATTAGGATTAAGTGAATTAGCATTACTTGCTTTCTGCTTGGAGATAGATTAATACCAGTTTTTCCTCTGGTATTAATCCTGCACTGACGCGGCTTTTCTACATGCAGGCGTTCCAGTGCTGCCTCTGAAATCTGAGTTTAGAGAACTGAGATTTTAGAGTTTTTCTCTACCCTAATGGAATTGCCACCAGATAGTGATTTCTCAATGTGATATTTTTGTTTAAGTTCAAGTGAAGTGTGCCAATTTTGGATCAGATGTGCAGGCACGCAGGTCTAGCCTATGAAAATCCACTTGGAGTCTTACGTCTGCAGGAAGTGTGTCCTGAGATTGCTCTTGTCTGTGCTTCCCCCTTTAAATTGGTTATAACCTTAAAGGAGCAGGGAACTTTGCAAGCAGAATTATTGCAGACATGTAAAATGTTACAGCATTTTTTCATTTAGGCAAATATATGATACCTCTAGAAAATTCAAATTATTAATCCTCAAAACCCAGAGCTGACTGACTTAAATCATGCAGGCATGTAGGTTGGCCTCAGCTGAGCCTACAGTCAAAGCATATAACTTGGTCTGAAAAATTTCCTAGAGGTCGTCCTTTGCCAAAACTCTTTATCTAACATTAGCGTTGGTTGTTAATGGTTCTGGAGGCTAGGGATGGGCTTATAGCATGAATAAAGGGAGTATAACCCTTATTTCAGTACTACTCATTGTAGTAAGCAGTTGGGGTGATAAAAGCATCACCCTATACCTTCTCTGTAGTTCCCTGGTTAGTTACGCTGCCACTGCCTGTAGTCCTGGCTCAGCATAAAGCCTTCTGGTGCAGACAGCATCAAAGCAGGATTCTGGCTGCAGTGTTGTAGCAGGACTGATCTCAAACCAGGGGATGCTACTTGCAGGACAGGGAAAAAAGAAAGTGGAGGTGAACTGCACCGGAAGACTGCTCTTTGCTGTTAGGAAACTGTTTCCCGCAGGACTCTCTGACTGAACTCAAACTGTAATTCATTCTTTTTGTTAAGCATGCCTCTGATTAATAAAATAATTTTCTTTAGTCTTTGGAGATTGCCTTGTAAAAATCAGCTGTGATTTTGATTACTCACCAGGTTTACACAATGAGTAAGCTATTGCTTATGCACAGGGAAATAGAGCATGGAGCTGAGAAATACCTTCCTTCAGTGGTGGGAGTGTGAGTGCTTTTCAGTTGTTTTGTTTGTTGTTTTGTTTTGTTGTTTTTTTTCCTGCTGAAATTCAGTTCAGTTCAGAACTTCAGCATAGGCAGGCCTTACCTGGGTTTACTGGCCACAGGCAGGATTGCAGCTGGTGGTATGTATCAGCTTTTGGCTTGGGAATCAAAGGCAGCGTTCTCATTAGAAAGAAAAATGCTGACTGCCTCCACTGACTTGCTTGGTATTCGTCATATGCTCTGTGAAATGGCTTTAATAGCTTTTCTTCACAAAGTTAAGATTTGCTGATATTTAATTGTGCTGAGAAACTTTAACCCGGACTAATTCATTTTCCTTGAGGCATGACACCGTCACATTCATGCTATCGCTAGCGACACTGCATCACACCACATAGCATAGTTAGGTCTTCCTGTATGTAGTCATCTACTCTCATTTTATTGTTGTACTCTGGATTCTTTTCAGTTTATCCCAAGATGCCAAGAGCCAGAACCAAGCAGCAAATTTCAGCTTTCACATAAAACTTTGTTACTCTTTTCTCTGTTGATTCAGAATTCCATAACAAACCGGGGGGGACCGCTCAAGAAAATGGTGAAGAGTGTATATTATCACTGAATCCAGATGCACATGATACTGCTTAAAGTGTGTCTTTGTTTTGGGAGTTTAATTTAAGAAATCTGACCTTTTAGGATGGGAGACACATACATATTCCAGCTGATATCAACCTTTGGAAATAAGATCCTCTGATTCCAGAGATGGAGGAAGTGATTGAAAACTTCAAACTTAAATAAAGATTTGGTCCTAAGAAACTTTTATATATATATATATTTATTTCCCCCCCTTATTTTTAGCTTCTAGGCATAGCCAAGTTCTGTTTGTATAAAGTGAGAAGTCTGGCTTTTGTGGAGGTGGACCTAGAGAGCTGAGGTTTTTGTTGCCTTCAGAGCAATGGTCTGGCTGGTATTACTGACTGTAGCTGCTCTCAGAGACCGGGCATTGGTTTATGACTGAGTCCCACCCAGCCCTGGCTACAGCCAGGATGCTACAGGGACTTATTTAATTCTCTTTGGGTTTTGCATAATTACGTTTGTGTGGTTTGACCTTCTTTCTCATCTCCGTCTTCCCTCTGTTTTTCTTTATGCAGCAATCTTGTTTTTGTCCTGTCTTTTTGGAATTGAGTAAAGTACTTGCAGCAGAAAACTTTGATGCGGGTATAGGAATGGAAATCGGAGCCCCCTCTCTCCTCTGTAGGTGTTAGAGCCATGCTGCAGAGCCTGCACGGTGCAGTGTTCCCTGCCAGGTATGCTGCAGTTACTGGTACCTCTGCATTCAGTCCTGCGCTGAAATAATGAGTGGTCACAAGGAATGGTTGGGTAGGGCAGAAGTGAGAGGTGTGGTGGAAAGATGGCAAAGACATACCATCACGTAGTATCTGTTACGTGTTTGCATAAATTCATTGCTGGCTCAGTCTGGCCTGATAACCACCCCAGGGGTCAGAGAGAGGAGCTGCTAGTTTGCTGGAGCTATAGGAGGTAGGAACAGAGAGGAGGGAAACTCCCTGGAGCTTTGAATGACTTGATTTAGCGTGTCTGAGCAGTGTCCTGGATTATTGAATTTTTGCCTCCATCGCTCACTGCGATCCCCTCTCTGCCTGTCATCTGTTCGCTGTGTCCCCTTCAAAAATGTCTGACTGCTGGCACATTGTGCTCTCTGTGCTGTTGCTGCTTGCTGGCATAAAATCGTTTGAAAACAAACCCAGTTGCCCTGTGATAGCAGGATGCTTTTTCAATGCTGCTAGCACTGCCCTAGGAGCTGTAATTGAAATTATAGTGGGTTTTGTGAGACCTCTATCAGAAAAATCATCTGGGAGAGGGTCACTGTGTTAAAGCCAGTTCCAGCTGTTACTTGCTTCACTTGAACCTCTAGCATCCCTCAAACAAGTGATTTAAAAAGTGATACCATTGCTGAAGTGCTAATTTTGCTAACTTCATTACCTTTAGGGGCTTTTGGTATTGATTCCTGCTGTTAATGTGCACATAATTAGAGTAAAATTGCAATATGGGCAGTTCTAGAAGCTGTTCTCTAGGTGAGAGGATAATGGCTCAGAAAATTCTCACACGCTCTTGGCTGCCCTTCTGCTGTCCCTCATAGATACAAACTGGATTTTTATCCTGTAAATTTGTTTCTCAACAGAATTAAGGCTGCAAAAGGTGTTCCAGTCCATGGGATTGCTTTTCCCAAAATGCTGGGTACCCTAAGGAGGCTGTATGGCAAAAGCAGGCTGCAGTTTTGCGTGTAAATTGCTTATCTCAAGACAATCCTTTAACTGTATTGCTTCTGTGAGTTGTATGAGGAGGGAAAAAAGAAGTTTCAAGTTTGTTATGTGTAACATACTCTTCTGCTAAATGCTTTTCCTTAGTAGCAATCTGCTGGTGACTCACAATATGCAACATGTGGCCACACGAACTGAATATAGTTACACAATCAGTTGTTACGTATTGGATTGTAAGATCTAGTGTTGGTGCCCAATAGTTGAGATGGTAAGTGCTCAGGGATTTTGGGTTGTTTTGTCCATTTGTGACATGGAGATTTCCAGGGCAATCCTTATCTGTTGGATGTTAGTGCATTAAGACCAGCACTGGTCCTTCTGGGCCAGTGTGAAATGTCGGTGTTGTATAGCTGAGGAGACACAGAGAGCTCTGTGCAGAAATCAGGTTTGGGTTTTTTCAGCACAGTCCTTGGTACCTCAGCAGTCTTCTTTCTAAGCTGGAAATAAGATCTCTTGACTCAGTCCTGTGCTTTGGCTGTTAGATGCTCTCTCTAACTGGAAAATATGACTTACCTCGTAACTGGGAGGCAGGTGTTTTGCACTCCTAGTTGCACAAGGGGAAGGTGCTATCTTCTGGCCAACAACTTCTCCATGAACAACCAGGAGCAGACTGGGTTTTAGCAAAGGTAAGAATCTGATGGTGTACATAGACTTTACATCAGCACTATCTTGGTCCTGTGAGAGCTGAATTTTCAGCAGGTATCATCCTGCTGTCAGTCAATGAGACAGTGCTGGGCAGAACCTGTGGTGGTTCTACCCTTGGACACTGTGAGATAAAGTGGTAGGTGGTGGTGCAGTGAACCCACAGCACAACTTTGCTCAGTGTGGGGTGAAAAGATGGTTATTACTTGTTCTTGCTGTGACATGTAATTAGACTATCAGAGCAGCCACTCTGGGAGTCTCTTGTAACCCTGCACAGAAAAGCAGGGATCTGCCCCTGCTTTGCCATCTGCAGTTAAGTCTTGGGTCTTGCCTGTGATATTAGCAGCAGGGATGTGATAGATTTTCATTCCTTATATTAGGTGATGTTGCCACAGCATGGAAATCTCAGAATTATCTCCTATCTGCACTTAAAATCTGAATTAAGGTCAAAGAAGTCCAAGGGCTACCTATTGCATGACTTTATAAAGACTTATGTTGAAGCTCAAGATATTAATAAATATATAAAGTATTACATAGTTCTAGTGGAAAGCAAGCAATGATAAAAACCTGGGTGTCTGGACTTTGTACCTTTTAAAAATGCAACTGGAACTGGCATCTCTTAATTGCAGCTTGTTTTCCAGGTCGTCAGTTTGACTTCTTGAGTATGTAATTCTCCCAGATGGTTTAGCTTTGTAGATGTCTGACATGATCTACACGTCCTCAAATGTTGTGGGTTTTTTTCTTCAGGCTTGGCGCTTTGGAGCGAGTGCTGTCTGGAGTCTGAGTTGTGTAACATTAAAGTTTGAATTATGTCCAAATTTCAACTGTGTTATCAAGAAATGTCAAGTTTGCTTAGTGATAGCTGCATCCAGACTTCCTGAAGTGTAATGGTGGAAGTAGGCAGATCTTTCAGGCTGTGGAAGCTTCTGGAGAAATACTGAATCCCTAGCAGGCACTGACTGCTTAAATATCTGTTTGTATAGTGGACAGTATCAGGTTTTCCAGGTACTGCAGGTAATAACTTCAGGTTCATAAAGTTGTACAATATGTACTGGGACCTTAACCAGCATCTGTGAAGTTATCTGGACTCTCTTCAGTTTCTTATGTGGCTGAGACCTTAAGCTACTACTAACTTTTATTGTGCTTTGCAGTTTATTATCTTTCATATGTGTATATATATATAATCTTTCCTCAGCAAGGTCAGTTTTTCCTGTTAATGGCTCTGTGCCTCTAAAATGAGCTGTAGGAGTCATATTTTGTCCTGTGTACCACCTATATAAATGGGCTTAATAAATTCTTCAAAATTACATTAGTGCTGTCACCAGTGCAGCCTCAAAAGGTTCAGCTTTAACTTTCTATATCCGGTGAAGTCTGAATGCTTAGTTCCAAAAATTGCAATATTCCTAAGACAGGAGGGGGAGAGAGTAAAACTGAACACACCCAAGACGTGTGTCCATGGAAATGTCTTTTTTGCTGCTTTTTGTTTTGTTTGTTGTTGTTTTGTGTTTGGTTTTTTTTGTGTTTTTTCTCTCTCTGCTCTTCACTTGTCTGCAAATGTTAAGCTCCTGTAATTGAAGATTGTATCCCTGTTGCACTGCCCATGGTTTGTCAGCCACACACTATTTTTAGCTGGTTGTTTAGGTTAACCTTCCTGTGGCTGCTGACTCAGTGTCAGAGAGTACCAGGTGGTTAGTGCATCTGCTGACAGAACCTTGCTGTGATGTGTTGTTTTGTTTTCCTTTTAAATATATTTCCTTTTACAAAAATATTTTTATTAATATAACAATTCTGTTCTGAAAATATATGCTGTCCTAGTAAACAGCTGCCTATCACTGTGTCTTTAATACATGTTTAATAAAGTGTTAGGTTCCGCAAAGGAAGGCGAATAATTGCTGCTTCCCCATCAAAAAACAAAATCAAACACACAAAAAAACAACCGAACAAAAAACATACCCCCCCCCCAACCCAACACCCAGAACCCAAAACTCCAACCAAATGAAAACATCAACAAAATATATTGACTCGTAACATATTTTTAACCAGCTTCCAAAGTGATGGAGACAGAGTGCTTTGTATGTTGGCTAATTGATTAGACAGCCTTTGATTGATAGGATGCAATTTGGTTAAGCATCAGCTGCAATTGTAAGATGTGGGACCATGGCTGAAATGATTAATGTGCAACAGCAGGATCTCCAGACTGAATTAGAGGCTTGTATTGACTGTGGTGCTGTGCATTATTTAAAGGATTGGTTCTGTGCCACTGAATGTCTGAAGCAATTAACTGCTTCTCTCTGCTGAACAATCACCTCCTTTTTTTGTGATTTCTTCAATATCAGTAGTGACTTTTAGGATAGTTTCTTTGTTTTGGTGGCAAGACAAATAAAAGTTAATCTTGCTGTTTTCTTTTTTCTCATTCTCATGATTTTTTTTTTTTTTACACCCCTTCATATAAAATAAAGAAGTACTGAGAGTACTTTGCCATTTATAGTGGTTTTATATTCTTCTAGGAAATAATGGAAGGGCTCTGGAGGAGTGTGAAAAAGGATTTATGTTTATTTTCCAGCCACCTCCAAGGTTCAGAAATCTATAGATGGGGTTGGCCTGGATGCTGTGGTATTGCTTGTTTAAAATCAAAACCTAAAAAAAACAAACAAAAAAAAACCCAACAAAACCACCACCACCACCAAAAGTCTAAAAAACCCACACAACAAACCATACTCCTACTATTATCCTGTGGCTTTAGGACTTTCTAACCTTAAACTGAGTTGGGCTTGGCTTTGGCAGTAGCCTAAGGAGCTGTTCCATAGCTGGTAAGGAGCAGTCATTCCTACGGCATGGTATCGATCCATGCCCAGGCTGGGCTCCTGAAGTGCTGTGCTGGTTGGCAGAGCCCTGGTGCAGAGGACAGCAGAAGCGAGAACCCTCTGCAAAAATGTGTAGGAGCCATGTGGGCAACATGGTCTTGTCAAAGTGTTTTTTTTCCAGAGATGTTTTGCAGTCACAGTGTGGGAGCTTCGGTATCTCACTCCTGTGATCCTGCCTGGGGAAGCTTGTTGCAGCTCAGTAATGAAAGCTGCTTTCCTCCAGTGACATCACTGTCTTGTTTCTTAAGTTAATAAGCTTGTAGTTTTTAATTAGACATAAATGATGGCTGCCATGTCTTGTTTGTTTATCTCTCTTCATACTGCTTTAGTACTGGCCTGTGGCCAGTGGTGTTCCTCAGGGGTTGCTACTGGGTCCACTTTTGTTCTGTACCTTCATCAGTGATCTGGATGAGGGGACAGAGTGTACCCTCACCAGCTTTGCCAACGATATGAAACTGGGAGGAGTGGCTGACTCACCAGAAGGCTGTGCTACTATCCAACAAGATCTAGACAGGCTGGAGAGCTGGGCAAAGGTGAATCTCATGAAGTTCAATAAGGACAAGTGTAGAGTCCAGCATCTGGAGAGGAATAACCAGATTAGGGGTCATCCTGCTGGAAAGCAGCTCCATGGAGAAAGACCTTGAAGTCCTAGTGGATAGTAAGTTATCCATGGAACAGCAATGTGCCTTTGTGCCAATGGTACCCTGGGGTGCATTAAGAAAACTGTGTCCAGGTCTAGGGAAGTTCCTCTCCCCCTTCCTCCTGCCCTGGTGAGACCACGCCTGGAATACTGTATCCAGTTTTGGGCTCCCCAATTCAAGAAAGACAGGCATCTACTAGAGAGAGCCCAGTGGAGGCTATGAGGATGATTAAGGGACTGGAACATCTCTCCTATGAAGAAAGGTTGAGAGAACTGGGGTTGTTTAGTCTGAGAAGAGAAGGCTGAGAGAGGATCTTATTAATGTCTATAAATATCTGAGGTGTGGCTGTCAAGTGGAAGGGGCCAGTCTCTTTTCCATGGTGGCCAGTAATAGGACAAGGAATAATGGATATAAGCTAGAATATAGGAAGTTCCACCTCAACATAAGGAAAAACTTCTTTACTGTCAGGGTGACGGAGACCTGGAACAGGCTGCCCAGAGAGGTTGTGGAGTCTCCTTCTCTGGAGACTTTCAAAACCCACCTGGATCTGTTCCTGTGTGACCTGCCCTAGGTGATCCTGCTCTGGCAGGGGGGTTGGTCTCGATGGTCTCCAAAGTTCCCTTCCAAAAGAAAACAAAAGAGGTGATTTGCTCCTGAAGTTGGGCAGCAAGGTGGGCAAAAGTGGTACCCAGAACTATTGGTTTTGGCCTAGCCTGGTGTTGTGGTTATTCTCTGGGAAGGTATCCAGAAGTGCAAGTCATTAATTCAAGATAACTTTTTATGTGGGCAGCGTGAGAATTTCAAGAGCTATTTAGAACTGCTTCATTGAAAGATGGTGTTAAGAAATCAACACATCCGCCTCTGTCCCCTCCTTCCCTTGATTTTTAGGTGTTTCTTGGCCATTGCTTTCCAAAGCAGTTTGGCTAGCCCTTCCCACAAGGAAGACATGTAAGGCAAGAAAGCTGGAGTGGCTTTTGGAAAGAGCGAAGAGGCGGGTTGAGGAGCAATGGAAGGAATTGAAGGGTGGTGGACTGAAAAGGTGTTTTTGGAAGAGAGAGTGAGTCAGTGATGCCATGTTAGCAAAGCTACTGAAAACTACATATGACATCTCAGCAAAATACTGATGAGGTCCAGATGCCTGCAAAAATAATGTGTAGCTGCCAACAAGCAGGGTTTGTTATCTGCAACATACAGGCCTGTCCACAAATGTTACTGCTTCAAAGAGTTTAATTTTCCTGGGGGAACTGAGAATCTTTGGGGCCTTATTTGCAGTGAGTCCCAAATGAGAGAGGTGGTGGACTTGCAGGGGGAGAAGTAACTGAGAAATGCAGTTTTGTTTTTCAGGCTGGCAGCCTCGATGGTTTCTTCTCTGTGGTGGCATCCTGTCCTATTATGACTCTCAGGAAGATGCCTGGAAGGGTTGTAAGGGAAGCATCCAAATGGCCGTGTGTGAAATTCAAGGTAATTAAGATACAGTTACACTCAGCTGCGTGAAGTTTGTCCTGTAATGTTGCATTCAAGATGAGATTCCAGGTTGCGAGAGCTATTTTGTAGCTTGATTTCTTTGGCATGTATTTGTAGTAATTCAGTAGCTTGATCTATATGCCAGTTTTTACTGTATAGTGTTTTGAAAATGTTAAGAGAGCTGCAAACCTCTAATATAATGAGTATTCTACATGCAGGTGGGTCACTGTATTTCATGAGCTGTGATGGAATATCACACATCTTCAGATGACTCTTCCTAAGCACAAAGCTGAAGCTAGAAAAATTAATAGTAAGCTTCAGTACTAGTTCTGCTCACTCGGATTACTTGCCACATCTTTGAGGTTCAGTTCTGGGCTAGAAGCATGAAAGAAAGTCTTGCCAGAAGAGGATGCCCTTTCTGTAAGGACTACCAGATGATACTGTACTGATCACAGAATTGTCTTTCATAGCCTTTTGTCCCACAGCTGTACACACGTGTGTTCTGTCTATTCCCTGATTCAGAATAGAAGTTATAAAATGGCAAGAGGGGACGTTTGTGTCTGCAGATTCTTCTTTCATTACTGTTTGACCTGCCACCTGACATATCTGTTGGGGTATTCACTTGGGCTGGGAAGGGCTGAGGGACTGGCCTGAAACCTGTGTTGCTTCCAGTTC
Organism: Ceryle rudis; assembly: GCA_033439905.1. Taxonomy (NCBI): domain Eukaryota; kingdom Metazoa; phylum Chordata; class Aves; order Coraciiformes; family Cerylidae; genus Ceryle; species Ceryle rudis. The sequence continues at coordinate 12,658 of JAAGNO010028998.1, forward strand.
ATCCTGCAGATAACACACGAATGGACCTGATCATCCCAGGGGAACAATACTTCTATCTGAAGGCAAGAAATGCAGTTGAAAGGCAGAAGTGGCTGGTTGCACTAGGAACTGCCAAAGCCTGTCTGACTGACAGCAGGACACAGAAAGAAAAAGGCAAGAACACCCTTTTGTTGGCACATACTGTTTGCTTATTATTTCCCTGTCCGTACTCTAGTAGATGTACCCAAAAAGATGAAAAAATCGAAAAAGATGAAAAAATCCATACCTGAACTCTGCATCCAACTGTGCTTCCAGTCTTTGGTGCTGCTAAAAGCCAGGCCATGTGGGAACTCTAGCTAGAAATCTCAGGTGCTAACTTTCAGTGCAGGGAGTTGAAAACTTTGTCTTTTCCTTAAAATATGCTATGTATAAATCATTTGAAAGCCGTGTGCTGATGGTGTTGTTCATGAGCCAGCGTGAGACTTCATGCCTTAACCTTGCGTAACCTGAGCACAATGACCATACAGAAGATGGGAAAACAGCAAATTATTGTTAATATATCAGTGATATTGAGCAAATGCAGGGGAGGTGGGCACTTCCTTCCTTTGAGGTGAGGAGTTCTCTTGGCCTTAAGTGCATCTCCACCAGGCTTTGCATTTACTGGTTTAAACTGACTCAGACCTGAGCAGAAGATGCTACTGTAGGGCCCTACACAAGGTAGGGATCTGATGTGTTGCTCCTAGAAGCAGAACAAAGTTATGTCTATGAAGTCACATAGAGCAGCACAAGGTGTAAAGCTACTGATGTATTTGCATAACTAAACCACGTTAGTCTTAGGAACAGCCAATTTGTTTTGTAATTCTGGGACTTTAATGTCAAAAAATTACTTCTGCAAAATCTCAGATTGGCTGTTAGTCATATCTGGATTAGTGTGCTCAGCTCTGCACTCTCCAGTACAAAAAACATTTGGATGTACTGGAGGGAGTCCAGCAAAGGGCCACTAAGATGATTAAAGGAGATATCTGATGGGAGAGCATAAAAGAGATGGAGCCAGACTCTTCTCAGTGAATGGAAAAGAGGAAATGGGCATAAATTTAAATGCAAGCAGCTCCATTGAGACCTAGCAAAAAACGTTTATATTGTGAGGATGAGGGAGCACTAAAACAGGTTGCACAAGGAAATTGTGGAGTGTCTGTCCTTGGCAATGTTCAAAACCTGACTAGACATGGCAATGAGCAATATGCTGTGGCTCAGCCTGCTCTGAACAGGGGAGTAGGACTAGCTGGTCTCCAGAGGTCCCTTCCATCCTCAACCATTCCATGATTCAAGGACATATGCTAAATTAGTAAGTTAGTGTTAGACAGGATATGTCTTTCCCTCCAATGTTTTCTACACAGAACCCCGATCTTTTAATTCACAGTATAGTTGTTTGTACCTTTACTACTTAGTGAAAGACGTAGGTGTTTTGTCCTGTTTAAGAGGCCTGTTAAGGTCAGGTGTTGTATACTTTCTTTTCCTCCATATCCTAAGTCTTAGGAACATACTGTTACGGTCTATGATAGCAAATAATGAAACAATATTTTTTACCTGTCAGGAGCATAATTTATGGCAAATCCGCTCATCTTTTTGAGTTGATAGAAAGTGTTTTGAAATAAGGAAGTATTGATTGAATTAGATTGGATAATACCATTTCAGCAACTTTCCAAAATCATATACTGCAAGATGGATACAATAAATTTAACTCTTCTTTTGTTTAACTTTTAGAGTTCACTGAAAACACAGAAGCCTTGAAGACTAAAATGTCTGAACTTAGACTGTACTGTAACCTCCTTGTTCAGCAAGTGCACAAAACAAAGGAAGCCAGCATTACTGGTGTATCAGAACCAGAGGTACAGTTCTGTTTTTGGTGTAGACCGTGTCTGTAAATTCTTGAGTATTGTGAACTCTTCTGGTTAGCCAATGTAGTATTCCCTCACACATACTTAGTATTGCACCTTTTTTTCTGCAGAGAACCTGTGGGAAATAATGTACCCACCCAACAGTTCTTGTTTAAATGTATTGCTGCAAATAACTTTCCCTGTGTTGGGGTAGCAGGTAATGAGATTAGATATTAAATCTGTGATCTAGATAATAACATCTCTGTAGGTGATCATGTGTTTATAGTGGATCAAAAAAAGCAAAATATTTTTTATAAAAAGGTAACTTGAAAGAAGTGCACATTTGTCTGCCCCATAGTCATTAATGTTCCACTCAGAAAAACACTTCTGTCCTCAACCAGACCCCTTAAAACATCAAGAGACAATACAGACCACAAAAAAGCAAAATTTCTAGAAAGAACTGCCTGATTAGCCTTAAGTTAGTTTCAAGCTTTCCTCACCAAAGAAGCCTCATTTAAGAGGGGTTGTCTAATGATAGTGATCTGCCCCTTGCTTTGAGAGAGAAACGTGTGAAGAGGGATGCACATCACTTGCTAGAGAAGCTGGTGTGAAGTTCCAGGGTCCCTCCCACTAGAAAAGTGGGTCCTCAGGTGTGGAACAGGCAGACAAAATACCTGAAGGTCAAATCATTTGTATGTCAAAACCATCTCTGTAAAGATAACTGATTATGGTAAATTGTTTATGGTGAATTAATAGACAGTGCAGAAGCATGATGTAGGGTATAAATATACGTATATGATGTAGCGTATAAGTGACTAAAAGGCACTGTTAGAACTTGCAGTTCACAGATGTTGACAACAGACAAGTAATGTGATGTTTATCCAGCTCATAATTCACACTTCTGGGGAAAACTCGCTTTCCCTGATCTTACTGGTATTTAACTGGAAAGATTTATTGCTAAAAGCATTTTAGCATCAATAACTGCACTTTGCAGAGGTGAAGAGTATTGTGGCCATGCAATATGTTGTTCTGCCTATTTTCCAATTGCAGTAATTTTCTGCAGATCATTCTGTATCTACTTAATTTGTTTACTTTTCATTTCTCCTGTCAGTGGTGTCTTCTGAAATGCCATTGATGAATATATCAAGGCTGAGTATTTAATATACTTCTAATACAGAGATAAGTAACTAAGAGGCATTGCTTTTAAAACACAAGCATACGGAGTTTGTTGTAGCAAGAGGCTGACAGGGGTGGTAATATTCTGAGGGAGCAGAGCCCCAGTAATACGTGATGCCAGTTCTCTGAGCAGCTGATGCATGACATTTTAATTCATGTTAAACAGAAATAATGACTGTAGTAGTTGTGAGCTTCACAGGCATTTTGCTTTCTTCTGTGCTGAGTCCATTTCTGCCATTTGGTTTCTTCCCACAGAGCGAGATTGACATGGGAGCTCTGTTAAAATCAACCTGTGACACCTTTCTGAAGACTCTAGAAGAATGTATGCAGATTGCAAATACTGCCTTCACTTCTGAGTTACTGCATCAGACCCCACCTGGATCCCCACACTTAGCAGTTCTCAGAACAAACAAGGTAATGGCCAGTATCCTCTTCTCTCACACTTGGCATGGGTGCTTAGGCAGCATTTTGCAAAGCACCATTTGTAGAAGTAGGGCAGGCATTTTTACCCATACTATAGCTAGTAATCCTCCACTAGGCATACTCTGCTATTTCTTATAGTTTGCAAGTGAAGTGGGGCCATTTTTTAAAAAGGAGTGGCCAGTCTCTTAACTACGACAGTTGAAAATTATTAAGAATTAACTTTCAGGGCCTGCTCCAGCTGCAGACAGCGGTGTTTCAAAATAACTTGTCTGCATGGCAAGTCAGTCCATTGTAAGAGCTCACAGCAATTATTACACTTCTAAGCTGCTGCAGCATCAGATCCATGGTAGTATGCCAACAGGAGCTGATGAGCTTCTCCTTTAATGACAATGGCACTTTCTTGAATCCTGGATCCACAACTGCATATGCAAAACCAGATCTTCTCTGGCAAACAGCAAATTAAGGTGTACATAGGAAGGTAAGATGCATCACTGCATCTGGGAAATGAGATTGCTTCATCATACCTGGTATCTGGCCTCATGTTTCTTCCGTTTTTTTCATAACTTTTTTTCTTAACTGAAGAAGACATCATTGCAAATAAAACTCACTGCCTTGTTTCTTTTCCACGTGCTTTATAGTGTCTTTCTTGGAACTTGCTAGCTAGCTGTGAAAGAATTCAAGTCTCTTTTTTTTTTTTTTTCCTTCTTTTTTTTCTTTTCAGTATTTTAATGGTGTAGTAATGTAGCACCTTTTTTGCCTTTGTCTGTACGCTGCCTCCAGGTCAGAGAATTAGTGAGCATATGTTTAGCATTTCAGCATTTTTCCTGACTCAAACTTGTGTTTAATGAAAGGTGAAGTTTGAGAAGCATGATACAGTCTTCTTGCTTTAAAGAGTATTCTCTCTTCCCACTTGTCTTTCAGATAAAGCACTCTGTCTTGTCCAGTCACACCTCAACGGAAAGGTATAATAAAAGTCTTTACTGTCAAGTCTCTTTTGGTAGTGTCTGTTCTTTCCAATTTTACTCGAATATTACTAGTACTGGATGGAGGCAGAGCTGTATTACCCTGAGCTGTGTACTTGGAAGCAGATACAAAAAAACGGGAGTTGCCTCACCCCAGTTCATGGATCTTCTTTATCAGCCCTTTTCACTCTATTTTTCTCGGCCATCTACTTGGTCACTTACTGGTCAGTCACCAGCCAGCTGTCTCCCACTTCAGTGCTCTTTCCTGCATCTTAGGTTCTACTCCATAAGCTCACAAAATGGTTGATGAAGAGCAGGCTATGATTTGTAGAGTAGATGGCAAGGTGTATATTTCAAAGTACTAAGGAGGAGATATTCTTTTAGTTACAATACCTGTGATTTTGGGTTTTTTTATAATCAATTGTATGGTTTTGATTATGTCTCTTTTTATGTCTCTAATAAAGCTCATTGTAAATATATTCAAAACCTGTAAACTGAGGTTGAATTGTTGATCCCACTTGCTGCAAGCAGCTGCCTAATTCCTTTTATTAATTTAGACAAATTCTTCTGCTCAGAGCAGCCTGTGACAGCATATTATTTCTGTCAGCTATTTTTCTGTTATTGTTACTTGTGTGTTTTTACAGGAAGAAGCTTACCAAACAATATTGTATACTGTAACCATTATTCTTTCCCTTTCTTCAGGCAGATGGAGTTGAACCCCTGTGAAAATGGCTCAGTAACAGCAGAAATTAACCAACAGGAGCAAACCCTTGTTAAAAATTTGGAATGTTTAAACCTGGAAACAAATGATGGGAACAGCGATGTTTCTGTGGAAGATCACATAGCAGAGGATTTGGCAGGTAAATACATGCACCGTCTTTTATCCAGAATCATTACTCTTAAGTGGAAGTGGAGGGACGTATAGGCTGCCTGTGAGAGGCAGCTGATACCTTGCTTCTCAGGAGAGGGAAAGTCAATGTATTTTAGTCTGCTATCTGCCCATTGTGAAGTCTTCCCGGCATAGCTCCTGCCCTCATTGATCACTAATGTGGGACTGAATGGAGAAGGAAATGAAAAATTCTTTTCCAGACAAGTGAAGGCTCCTTTAGATGCCGATTGATGTGCATAACAACACAGCCTGGCAGAGCTTGGGCTCTTCTTGCACTGTGGACAGACACGTTATGCCCAGAGGTCTTCTGTTGGGAATATAGCACCTCTGCTAGTATGTGGGGCTGCGGTGTCAGGACGGGGACATTGAAGCTTTGCATGCTCTGTCTGTGAGAGGTTGACCTTGCAGTCTTCTTGATTGCTCAGACAAATCTTTATGGAAAATTAACCCTTTTTTCTACAACTAAGAGTATACTAGAAAGCACCTTATTTCTTCCTTTCCCTTAGCAATAGCATGAAACTGATTTGTGCATGACTTCAGTGAAACAATGTTGAACTAATTCAGTATAAAATTCCATCCAACCTAGCTGTATTGTTAAGGGCTGCTGAGATGAAGGTTGGTAAGTCTGTACAAGTAACGTGATTTCTGCTTGTCTTGTTGAATGGATTGTATCATTCTTGAACAGTAGCTTTCTCTGCTTGGCCATTTTTCCAAAACATACATATGCAGTTAGTGAATCAGCTGAAGTTTTTAAGCCTAAGTTAATGAACATGGTGATTTTGCTCTTACTGGGGTTCTCTTTGGAGTTTTCCCCATTTGTGTGGCTGATACTGTGGTAAGTCCCTGCAGAATCATAGAATCATTAAGCTTGGAAAAGACCTCTAAAGATCATCAAGTCCAACCATCAACCCAGCATTATCATAAGCACTAAACCATGTCCTAAAATGTCACATCTACACTTTTATTTATTTTTTTATTTATTTTTAAACACCTTCAGGGATGGTAACCTCAACACTTCTGTGGGTGGTCTGTTCCAATGCCTCACCACTCTTTCAGTTAAGAAATCTTTGCTAATATCCAATCTAAACCTCCCCTGGTGCAACTTAAGCCCATTTCCTCTCCCCTTCCTGTGAGAATAACATGCATGTGTCACCATTTAGTGTAATACCTCAAGAATACAGTTCTAAATTAAGGACATCAAACTAATTTAAGTCAGGTTGTTGGTATCATTTAGCTACTGAGGTTGTTCATGTGCAAAAAAGAGAAAAGTCCACCTCCTCTTGGGTATGCGCATTTGAATTGCAGATTTTGCTGGCAGTACAAGGTGGCATAGGATGTGCAGCGCCATCCATGTGGGGTGGGCTCACACAGCCAACCTGAGGCTCTGTCTTGCCAACAGCTGTATTTGGGTGTTCCCTGTGAGCCCAGGAGCTCTGCTCTGTCTCAGATACTCTTTCCTCCTTCTCCCCTCTATTAAGAGCAGTCAATCTTTAAAAACACTCAAGCACTTAAGTCCCCTAATAAATTTTTGTTTGTCATTTAGGGCTTACAGTGTTGGAGATTTGAAATATCAGAGGATCCCAGGCTTTATGCATTGCACTTCTGTGGAGTCAGACTTGGGCTGTTTCTCTGCTCACCAGCTCATGTGTCTTGGTGAAGGACAGATCAGTGACATCCCCCAAACTCTAGTACCTTAGCAGTTTGCTTGTGGATGGAGCACGGTCAGTGATGGCCAAGACCACTTGTTTCTGCCCTGAGGAGAATGGCTGAAGTCTCATTGCTGTTGCCAGGTGTGATTGTTTTTTCACCCAGCACCAGGCTTACTTAGCAGTTCTGCAAGTGACAGGGACTACTGTAAGCTTGCTTCCAGGCTTCACTTGGAAGATTGTTCCCCGCAATTTGATACCTTCAGCCAGAAGCTCAGTTCTGCTTCAGGTCTATAATCCTCACTGGCACTTGGAAGTATTCCTTTCCTGGAGAGACAAGTTCTCCTGGAAATTTTGCATGCTAGTTTGACAGTCTGACAGCAAGATGTGCTGTATCCATGGCTTGTACACTGCAGATGCTGTGATTTTTTTTTTTTTGCTTCTCGACTTGTTCTCTGTAGTTCTCTATGAGGTCAGAAGGTCTTACCACACATCAGATGCATAAGACTTCCCTTGGAGGTGCCCATATAGTGCTCTCTTTATTTGAAACAGATACACTTGACCCCAAAGAAGAAACAAAATAGACAACATCGGGGAAGGGACACGTGGATCTTCTTTTTTCTGGGAAACTAAAGATACTCATACAAACACATAGCAGTGTTTGATATCATTAATAGTATCTGCCTGAGCAGCCAGTTTACTTGCCTGTCCGAAGGACCAAAAAAGTCACTATCTTTCTTTTACTTCTGAAAGTGCACTGTGCCACTTTATCAGCACTAGGAAAGTTACAGCTATGTGAGAAGTAATCTTTCTTTCAAGAAGCTGAGTCTGCTCCCTGCTGCCCCCAGTCACTTCTCAGCACTCTTCTCTCCTAAGGCTGTCCTCACTAAGGACTCGCCTGCGTTGCAGCCTGGTGCTTGTTCTGCCTGATTAAAAGAAATGGAGAGGGGATAGTTGAAATATGGTCTGAGCACCTGACAGACCTGAGGTGAGAGTTATGGTTCTGGCAGGGAAAGCTTTTAAATTTGCATGATCCAGATACCCAAGTGCTTTCCTTCAAATAGAAGGCATCTTAATGGACAAGCATAACAATATCGGTATGTGGCTGTTTTCTTGTGTTATTTTTGTTTTTCTTCTGTTTCCCATAAATGTAAGGCATTAAAGAAGTTGGAGACAACAAGCTGCAAGCTGTAGAAAGCCAGAGTGCTCACAAGTTGCTGCAGTCGGAAACAAATTCTTTAAGTGGATTGACTCTGTGTGAGGAAGACAGAAATGAAAGTGATTTTCCTACCTTCTTCAGTGTCATGAGCAATAGGTAATACAAATTTCCATTAGAAGAATTACTGAAACTTCATTAAGCCTTTAGCTGATTCATTTTTAAGACTTTTCTGTCTGTAAAGCTGTATTTGCTGAGATTATTTAACAAGACTGCATACAGACAGTAATTTAAGAAGATATACTTTGAAGAATTAGCTGTACAGTGGTAGGTTTGGGGTTTTTTTTCCTTGTTTGTAATTACAGGCCTTGCTTGCACACCAGCAAATGTGTATTTTCTGCAGTCATTTCCTCTAACCAAATGAAACAAAACCATGTTGGTGGTCTCATGTCTATAAATTTTATCTCTCTGCAAAAGAAGTGGGCATGAAATGTTATTTTGCCTTTAGAAGTTGCACAAAAGGTAACAATCTTTTCTGCTTCTCCTGGACACCAGATTCAGTGATATTGAACTTCGGGAGGAGGAGGGCATACCAACAGAAGAATTTCTGGAGTCCTGTTATGCAATTGTGCCTGTTCTGGGTAAGCAGCTCCTTCTTTTCTTCTGACTCATTTTGACTGCTGCTAGCTTCGAGGAAAGGTGGAGCAGTTGGTTTGCAGAATAGATTTCTTTGTTAAAGGGATATAGTAGAAATAGTTCCTGTCAGCAGAATCAATTCAGCTAGTAACAGAAGGTATTTCTTACCTCGTTGCTTTATAGAGGATCCACTCTCATTTAGATGGGACCCATGTATAAGCTGTATGGAAATCTGTGGGTCTGTCTGGAACACCAACTTCTTCTCCTCCAAAGGACAGCATGAATGCCTTACACATCCAGTACAGCTGACAGCACACCATCAGCTATTTGATTTTTCCAAAGATTTCTATCTCTAGCTAGTGAAGCCCCTGACCTGCTTGTCCCCTGCATCTAACAGTGGATGTGAGGTCCCCTGTGAGCATCCACCTTTTCGAAGACTTCCAAATTGTAGAGCAGTGTATTTTAACACTTTTACTAACTGGGGTGGATTGGTTCTACACCAAAGAAATTGTGTCATTAATTTAGTAATCTCCTGCCATTTAGAAGGATTATTAAGAGAGTAAATGACGTTAATTGTTACTAAGAACTGAGGATTGGAAGACACAATTTTAAAATACTGCTTTTTTTGGTTGTGTTTTGGTTTTTTTTTTGTCTTCTAGACAAGCTGGGACCAACTGTTTTTGCTCCTGTTAAAATGGATTTTGTAGGTAACATCAAGGTAACACCTTATTTCTAGCTCGGTTGTTTTGTTTGTGGCTTTTTTAAAAATCTATTTTAGGCACTGAAACTCAACAATCTTTGTTGCAGGAGTCAATACTGGAAGGCTATTTAACATTTCTAATGTAACCATCTGTCGGATTAGAACACTGAAATGCCTCTAATTCTGTTCTTAGAGTACAAACAGTATTTAATAAATCCAGTTGTTGTACGCCGACCTATAAAATACTTGACTGACTGTATGTAAAACATCTGTTGCACCTAATGAATATGACTTTGATTCTGACCTGAATAGGTTATATGTCATGATGTGATGGTAGCAATATTGACTTTAGACTGTAAAACAAATGGATGAGGCGAGGGGAAAAGCTTTCCTCAACCAAATAAGTGGAAGTTAGTGTGTTAAGAAGCAGCTTCTCAGCAAATTGAGGCGGACCATGCAGCCTTAGTTCCTGTTCTGGAAGTTTTTCCAGTTCCAAGTCTGAAAAGATTGGAAGTGCTGCTTGTGAGACAAGTTGTATTCATAGCAAGACTTTTCATAGCTTTTCTTTAAAAAAAAAAAAGCAAAATACATCTTCTGGGTGTATGATAAGGAACACTGCATGCATTGAGATTCATTTGATCCAAGGTAAGACAAGTATTTGCTTCTCTTACTGAAGGTTGCCACTGAAAATAGCAGGAGAGTTGATGCTATTTAAAAAAAATTAAAACCTTGAATATTTCTTGTCAAGTGATAGGCAGCTACTACTTTAATCACATATGTAGAAGAATCATCTGTTTATCTGCCCCTTAACTATTTTTCTCGTATTTTTGTGAGGAGTTGTGTATAACAAAAGGGAATAAATTAAAAAGCTTAAGCATGCAGATAGCTGTTAAGTGTAATTTGCAGCTCAGCAGTTGTCAAAAGGTAATCTTGCTCGTACTTGAAGCTCAGGGCAAATGGGACTTTGCTTGGAAAGCAGGTTGAGTTAACTCCTTTCCACTAGTGTGGAGGATGCCATGTGAACTTAAAGCATTTTGTCAGACAGAAATAGTAGAGTAAATGCACACTGTCTTCAGTTTTGGGTGCCACAGTATAAGAAAGACATTGAGATGCTGAAGTGGGTACAGAGGAGGGCAACAAAGCTGGTAAGGGGTCTGGAGAACATGTCATATGAGAAGTGGCTGAGGGAACTGTTTAGTCTGGAGAAGACGAGGCTGAGGGGAGCCCTTATTGCTCTCTAAAACTACCTGAAAGGAGGTTGTAGTGACATGGGTGTTGGTCTCTTTTCCCAAGTGACTAGTGATAGGATGAGAGTAAATGGGCTTAAGTTGCTGCAGGGGAGGTTTAGATTGGATATTAGGAAAAAATTTCTGAGTGAAAGAGTGGTGATGCATTGGAAGAGACTTCCCAGGAAAGTGGTGGAGTCGCCATCCTTGGAGGTGTTCAGAAAATGTGTAGACATGGCACTTTGGGACATGGTTTAGTAGGCATGTTAGCCTACTTTGGCTTGAAAGTTGGACTTGATGATCTTAGAGGTCTTTTCTAACCTTAATGATTCTGTAGTTCTGTCTAAGTCTTTGACTGTGTGTTTGTTTGTGTTGGCCAGATGGATAGCAAAATGAGTCTGAGGTAGTGCCCTGGGAAGGCATGCCCAGCATGGCAGGGCAGCTGTGCCATGGGAAATGTGTGATGTGGTTGGGGATCTGTGGTATTCCTGTGCAGGAAAGAGTCTTGGTAAATAGGTGGTATTTAGAGGACGGGCCACTGTTTGAATTTAAAAGGCTAAAGCTTTGCCCTTGTTTTTATCCAGAAAATAAACCAGAAATTTATAACTGACAAAGAAGAGTTTGATACCCTTCAGAAGATAGTGCTTCATGAAGTGAATGCAGGTGTAGCACAAGTTAGAAACTCTGCTACAGAGGCTCTCCTGTGGCTGAAAAGGTAACGGCTTCCTATCTACTTGAACCATGAACTGCTAAGGTACAATGAGGGGTCTTTCACCAGTGCGAGCTTATGTATGTGGAGCAAACTGGTTACTTTCTACAGGTTCCATCAATCAAGACTGTCTAGGTTCAAGACTAGTGTGTTACCTGTGGTTGTATCACTGCAGCTTTGCAAAAGGCCTTAAAAAGTGATCACTGGCAAACTTTTTTTTCCCTGTAAAAGTGAAATTACATTGACTGACCGATACTGCTGGGCCAGAACATCAGGCAGGTGATCTTAGGCTGCAGCAGAAATGTTTTAGCTAAGTGTTTTTTCTTGGGCTGGGATAGAGGCTGGAGGAGGTGGCTGTATTTTTTTAAATTCAGATTGAAAATGGCACCTTAATTCTAAGTTGTGTTGTTGGGGGTCTTTTGTTTCTTTTTGTGACTTTGTTTTGTGGGGGGGGTGTTTTTTGTTTGTTTTGTTTATTCTTTCCCCTTCTGAGTTGTATTGCAACTCTGGGGGCTTTGTTATACTTTGGGTTACTTTGTTATAAAAATGGCTTCTTTTTATTTCATGGATTCACCCTGACAGAGGCTTGAAGTTCTTGAAAGGGTTTTTGATGGAAGTGAAGAATGGGGAAAAGAATATCCAAACAGCTCTAAGTAAGTGCCAGTTGCTTTACTCTTCTTATGCTTCTGAATTTACATACTAGGCTATTTTCCTCATTGTTTAGAACCAGTGTTTTCTTTTCTTCATTGACTAATGATATAATTAATCTCCAAGACATAATTTTCTGACAATTACTATTTTTGAAAATGGCTGTGTTCATGCAGGTTACTAGATAACTGGTCAAATTTGATTTAATAGTGGATAACGATTCCTTTAATTGGCATACTTCTGGCAGGGGAGACAGTCATATCTTAAGAAAAAAAAATGCTTTGTCTCATTCCATTTTCTCTACTGGTTTGCAGTGGGAGCGATCCCAAGTTTATAGTTGCTGTTATTTTTTTAGTTCCTTGTGAGATTGACCATCACCCTTTGAAATCACCTCTCTGCCAGTATGAGTATGAATTGCCTCTATCAGCTAGAAGGGAGTTTGTAATGTGCAAGAAGTACTTTTTCCTAAGTACGCAATTTCTGACAGTTACCGATTCAGGCTAGTGCTCACAGCAAGTATAAAACAAAATACAAACCCTTCTTAGACTTGACTTGGTTATTCCTCATTAAGACCCTCTCTGAATGCATGCGCTCTAATGTTATGATAATCCTTTAGCTTTTGTTAAAAAGTTAAGTAGTTGCCCCATAGGATTAGTAAAAAGAACTACTGCGTTGAAGATGTAAGCAGCTCTTGGAAGTGGGACTGTAAACACACTGCTACTGTATGTGGATGTTAAACACTAGGGAGAGTCAAGGTGCTTATTTGACCTTCTGAAGGCTTCAGTAGTGAATTACTACTTGAATTGCTCCGTGTCCACAGCAGAGCCATGCTGCTGGGTTTTTGTCACTTCTTCCTTTTCTCTCCCAGAAAATATCTTCCGTATCTATCACCAGTGCAGCTGTAGTTTACTGTTAGAGTTTCTTACTTAGGAGTTAATATGCTATTTGAATCTCAAGTAAAGACGGAGTATACGTTCTCTTTCTACAACCTCAAATATCAAGCTAACGAAATGAAAATAAGAAATGGAGTATTCACCAGTTCCTATGATCTTATGAGTAACTAACAGATTTCTTTGGATTTGTCTTTACTTGGGATTTAGATCTAAGCAAACTTTTCAACTTCTGGTGGTTCCAGTGCCCCCCTGTTTTTGTGCCTGTTCTTCGTCAGTTCTGTTTGCTACACAGTACTCTCTCCACATTTCATTGCTCCTAGGACTGTGTGGTTTTCGTACAGATTCTCACTTCTACTGTAAAGATAGAAAAGCTGCATTCCACAATTATTAGACTGATAGATGAGATGTACTTCACGAGAGCAAAACTTGTGGCTGTGTTTTACTGATTATGTACACTCTTCCAGTAGCAACTGCAGTATTTTGGCCAAATATCCTAAAGCAGCGAAGTGTAGAGGTTCTCTTTCTTCAAGGTGAACAGCTCAGGGAAAGTATCATACAATGTCAGATACTTAAAATTCAACTGAAGGACAAGGATATAAAATGACAACAGTCACAAATGAAGACTGGGGAAATATAGCCCAAAGATGTTTGGATTTGTATATGAAGATGGAGCTGTCTAGGAGCATAACAGTGTTCATCAAAGGCTACATTCAGGGGCATTGACAAGAGAGATCCTGAGGATTATTTTAATAAAGGCCTGGTGATTTCTATTCCAGTGATCCTCCAAACTTGACTCACAGATATAAAGAGAGAGTTCTTGGTTACTGCCTGAGCTTGCCACCTTGATTGGGGCTGGCTAACCATCAGTTTGCAGGGTTGTTTCACCTCATATATTTTGTCAGACTTGCACTGAGCTGTGAACTGGATAGTAGAAATGTTAGTTGTGAAACACAGCTAGTCAAATAACAATTACATTTGCATTCCAGTCTGTTAGAACACACACTTACTTGCTGTGGATAAGTTGAAGGAGATTTGACAGCAGATGTGAGACCCCAGCGCAGAAATCCCCAATCTGTCATCTCCTGTCAGTCATAACTTTGGTGCTCAGAAACAGCCATTATTTGCATCCTGCGGCAAGAATATACCCTTCAATATCTGTTTTTTTTTTTTTTTTTTCCTTCTTTAAGACAATGCTTATGGAAAGACATTACGACAGCACCATGGTTGGGTTGTCCGCGGGGTCTTTGCGGTAAGTATTTATCCTGATTGTTGATAGGCCTAGGGGGCTTGTTCATGTGATCTTATGTTTTGTGTCATTAATAAACAATGTTAGAATTTTAGGTATTAAAGTTAATATATTCACTTGTCAAACCTTATTTTCAAGGTGGGGAATCTGGTTATCACTGTGTTTAGTATTGGGCTTTCAGGGTGGAACCTGCATTCTGGAGCCAAGACAGATGGATCTCGCTTGCGTGCACTTTTTTTTTTTTTTTCATTGTGTGCACAGTATTGCAGGGCTATTAAATGAAGAAATGAGGGTTTGAGGTTGCTTTTTAGAGGATTGATCTGCCTTTGGATGTGAGCATTCAGGAAGGGGTTGTGGAGAATGTGTCAGATAGTTGAAGTAGAACATACTGACTACAGGAAATGTTTTCTTTTTTTTTGTCCAGTGTGGCAGCTCCCCCTCGTGTCTGTCCCTGCAAATTATCACTGAAATTACTAAAGGAAAAAGGATAGCCTTGTCCAGGCAATCCTGATAGAGACTTTGACTGGGAGAAACAGAAATGTTGGGGGGTGCTTTCTAAAGAGCATTTTAAGAATGAGACTTAAGTGCTGAAGTGTGTGACATTTTGTTGGGAACTCCCCTAAAAAAACTATACTTTTCGAGGGGGGGTGTATTTAATTAATTCCTAATGTATGCTATTTACATAAAATAGGATATACAAACACCTAAAAATTGGGCCTCTCCACATGCCATAAACTGGGCAACTACACAGAAATAATAATAATAATAAAAAAACCCCACTAACAACATGTTAGCCTCCTTCTGAATTAAAAATCTTAACATATTCATGTATGTATCAATACACTAAAGCTATGCAATCTAAGTGCAAAGAGGGATGTCTTTGAAGTTTTTCTTGGCTTCTGTTTGGTTTCTTTTCCTGTTCTGTTTTGCGAATGTGAAAACTTTGGTTTCTCTCCCAGTTAGCTTTAAGGGCAGCTCCAACATACGAAGACTTTGTGGCAGCTCTCTCTGTAGAGGAGTGTGATCCTCAGGAAGAAACATTTTACAAAGGAATGCAGAGGGACCTCAACATTTACTTACCAGCCATGGAAAAGCAGCTAAATATCTTGGACACACTCTATGAAGTACATGGTTTGGAGTCAGATGAGGTAGTATGACTACAGCAAGACCGCATCTTAAAACTTCAGGGACTGCGTCTGTTAACAAAGATTTCTTTTGTTTTGGTTTTTTTGGACATAATTTCTGTTCACTATATCTTTTTAGGTGGGAAGGGTGTTGCAAGTGGTTTGGGGGAAGGGTATGTATGATTTTTATTCTTTTGTAATGCTTGTTTTGTGTTTAAACGCAGAGATATTGTTTCTGTTTGGGTCATAACTATGTCAATGATGAAAGGTTTTTTGACTGTTTCTCTGCTGGCTGCGCACATCCTCTTCTCTCTTCACCTCATAAAAGTAACAGAGCAGATTCTGGCCTTTGCTCCCCTACCTTAGGAGAGAGCCACCTGTGCAGCAGAGCCGTTGGAATGTCAACACAGTGCTCAGGCAGACACTGCTGGCTCTGGCTTTTCCCATACCTTGTGCCTGCTCCCTGCAGTGGTGTAGGAGGACAAAGGTACTGATAGTTATTGTTACCCTTGTAGCAGAAGAGAAGGGCAGCTAAATGCCAGTTTATAAAGTACACAGTGAGTTTGTTCCTTAATTTGTGCTGAAGGTTTTTAAAGCAGTACCTCCCCAAATATTACAGAGATCTTCATCACAAGCGCATATGGCTGGTGGCCTGAGCTTCCCCAGGAACCAGCCTTTGAAACTGGGTGTTGTGTTCCCTTACGAGCTCTCAGTATGTGCCGTGGTGTCTCTGTCAGCTCCTGCCAGTGGACTACAAGAAATTTGCTGGCACAGACTGGCAGAGCCCAGCTAATTTCAACAAGGAATTGAAGATCATGTCCATCATCCTGGTTTATTAGGGTTTTGGTGTGGTTTGGTTGTTTGGTTTTTTTTTTTTATTTTGGGCTTAAGGTTTCCTTGAATGAAATTCACACAGAAAAATATAATATTTACTTTTAAATTGGATACAGCTAGCTGTTTAAAAAGCAGATTTCATTAAAATAATTCCTAGGCTACCATTATCAGCAGAGGCTTCATGAAAGTGGACTTGAAATGAGTAAAGTGTAGGGGAAGGTAGAATTTATTACGGAGCCATTTCACATTGGGCCAATTACAAACCTTAAAATCTGAAATGATGTATGAGTGACTGCAGATTAAGAAAGTAAGTCACTGTCATACTGGCAGGAGAAGTACTGGCTTTTCTGAAGCTAAAAACCATGTTGTCAGTAAAATAAGTGTGCTGCAGCCCTCCTGTCCTGCATCGCTCTGTGATGGGAGCTGCTCTGTGCACCAAATACTTGAGCCTTTCTAAAGAGCCTAGTGCTGTGAGCTTTAAGGAAAGCAATTGATGCTTGAAGAAAGGACCAAATGCCACACTTGGTGTATAGAGCAATATTCCAGGGCTCTAATTGGGCTTTTAAACAGTGTGACTTCCTTTTTCTTGTCATCTTCTCTTGAATTGTGCTTATCTGTAGGTACTACATACTCCAAGAGGATTCAGAAGGGTGTAGGGGTTTTAGTTTTTTGGATTTTCTTAAATTTAAGCAGTGTGTATATATTTGTGAGTACAAAGTCAAACCCTTTGGTCATAACTCCATTCAATTATTTCACTACTTGCAGTGCTAAAAATGAAACAGAGCGCCTTTGTGATTTGGCTGTCTGCTTAATCTAAGCCCGAATGCAAAGAAACCACCCCTTTAGCAGAACAGACAACTCTCCACTCTGCATGGTTTCCTCAACGTTTTCAGCTGTTATGTGGGAAACTTTACTGTAATAGTTTTTAGCTGAATGCTCTGGGAAGGTAATGGAGGCCACATTCCACAAAGTGACAGCTGGGGTATGGGGAGAGCAGGAAGAGATCCCTCTTCTCTAGAAATTAACGGTCAGATCATAATGAAAATTGACTTCCCTTTTTGCTCTAAGCTTTTCCAGTAGCAGGAAAGTATATTCAGCCCTTAAAGTTTTGGAGGTATTTTGGTGTTTTCTGTTTAGGTTTTTTAACTAGCAGAACTGCTAGTTTGTCAGTATTGCATCAGACCCAATGTCGATGCAAAAAGTCAGGAGGCTTTATTTTATAGGCAGAGAATGGCTTCACTGGGCCATTAGCATCAGCAATTACTGACTTGCTTCTTTATTCTAACAAATAGAGAGTGGTCCACATTGCATATCCTCTAATCAGCATGGCATCCTGCCTCAGAGCAAGCTTTTTCATCTTGCTTTTCTGTGTAAAGTTGGTCTTCCTGAATCCTGGAACTGGTGCTTGAGAATATTCTTAAGAGACTGTGGCTTGAGGAGACAAACCTCTGTGTGCTTGTGGTTAAACAGGAGACTTGTAGACAAGGAACTGAGCAAGGTCTTCTTGCCTTCAGAACTTGTACTTTGCCATGCACTGCTCTTGCAGGGCATTGATCACTTCTAAGACTTAAGAATGCTCTTTCCAGTCAAACCACCACTGAGAAAGAAACCCAGGAAGCATTTTTCAGAGCTGAACTCTTATACCTCTAAGGATGCAATAGATCAGATGCTAGACAATTCACATTCTTTTCCTGTGGAGTCAGTTTGGCAAGCAGAGAGAATTGCTTTGATTTTAGTACTTGTGGAGAACAAGCAACTAACTTTTGGCCTTCAAACTGAAAACTGGAGAGAAGGTCAGTGTTTTCTCTTCAATTTGTTTGGTTCATTTATTAGCCAGGGTCCTTTTTTTTTTTTTTTTTTTGTGGCTGTTTTTCAGTTGGTTTTGTTTGTGGGGTTTTGTTTGTTTGCTTGCTTGTGTTGAGTTGTTTGTTTATTTGTTTTGCTTTCCGTTGTTGTTTGGTTTTGTTTTGTTTTTAATGGCTGACATTTATTAGCAACTGACCACATACTGATAGACTTACATGTAACTCTCAAATAACAGCATCCTTGCTCTGTACACTTTACATGAACTACTTTGGTTTCTTAAACTGCACTAGTCTAATGGTTTGCATCCCTTTCCTTTAGAAATGCTTTCAGCTGTTTTCCTTCAGTATCTGACAGTTGCATATTCTCAGGGATTTTACTTAGCCATGGCAAAATAAGAGTAATCACAGCCTTATCCTAGGGGACTGAGGCTGGTTTTTGTGAAATTAGTGTAGCTGAGCGTAGAACTCTGATACAGTATATGACACTGACAGTGTCTATCCAGTGCATATCCTTGCTGAGACATGGTAAATCCCAAAGCAACCTTATAGAAGTGCTATCTCATACTGGATAATGGCAGTCAGCATATTTGAATAGAGATCATTGGCACATCTTTGTAATATTGTGCTGTTGGCATTAGAGCAGAGCTCTCAATATCAGTCGAGTTCTGCTTAGCAATGGGAGGCATTTATTTATTTATTTTCTTGTTACTTTTTTAGAACAGACTATGTTCTGGAGCCCCCCCCCCCCGCTATTTTAAGGCACCATGCTCAGTTGCATATTAAAGTTCTGTGATATTACAATTGTAGAACATGAACTGGATACTCAAGTGTAGTAGTGTAAACTTAAGGAGTCATTGAACATCCTATCTTGACACTGTTGTAATATGGGTTTCCCTTTAACAGATGCACTTGCATTTAAGGGCCATATACCTTCACTTACAGGCTTTTTGTAAAGGATCATCAGGATTTAGGTTGCAGCTGTTGGCTTTAGAAATGTTTCATAATATGAGAAGTGTCACTTGGTTGGCCTGACGTGTAAAAAGTATGCCCAAAACGCGCTCCAGTTGTTGCAGTGTGCTTTGGCAAAGACCATTATAGAAAACAAGTGTTAACGTGTTTCTGTATGCTGGATCTTCTAACCCTTTCTTTTCATTAGCACTTCAGCTTTTGTGAAAAACTTTAGGGAACCTTAAACTTCCTTTCAGACACCAGAAAAAATCATTGGCACACTCATACCTGGCTATCTTTCCTTGTTCCTATCTTTCCTGGTCCCCGCCACTTACTTTCCTTCTGTTGCCATCTGCTTTGCTACCAGAGCTGTTGCTGTCAAGTCAAAGCATCTCTCCATAAGAGCACAAAGCAGGAAGTTTGGTAAACTTGGAAAATCAGACCTGAATTCTCTGGCAGGCAACCAAATATAGAGTCGGATGGAGAATTGGCTGCTTTTCTCTGAAGTTTCTCCCTGGTTTGACATTTCTCCCAGAAAACCACACCACTTTGAACTTTGCATTTCACTGATGAAATTTAAATGGGAACACTTCAAACTTGGCAGTTCTACCTCTTATGACTGAAAGCACAGGGATTTTTTTTTTTTCTTTTAATTGACTTATTTCTCTTCTCTTGCCTGCATAGTACAGATAACAAAACAAAAATAGAAGGGGGGTGAGAATAACTGAATTTATGCCTCTTTGCTACCATCTGTAGCCCCCTGGTGAACAAACCCTGCAAGCTACTGTATGCTTCAAGCAATATAAAATCACCTTCCTGCAGAAGGGTTATTACAGCACATTTACTGGCTCTCAGTAAGCCCAGGCACTAGCTGATCTGCTCACAGTTCACACAAGGATTTAAGCACTTGCTTTGAAGTTAGACTGTAGGCATATGCTTCACTTAACACATGTGTACCCTCCCACTGGCATCATGCAGTTCTTCAAAATGTGTTTTTTGATTATCATTTTTAAGATCCCTCTCTTGGTATACTTCCTTCTTTTCACATCCTGATTTCTGCTTAGCGGTAAACTTGCTTTATATTTCATTGCAGCATTCAGGGGGGTCCAAAACTTGTTAATTAAAGCCATCTTGAAAGTTTGAGATTTATGTCTACTTAAAACTAAACAAGTAAATTGCATTCCAGAATATGGTGACTAGACTGAAAACCAAAGCAGCTTGCTTTTGTGGTTTCCTTTCCTATTTTCTTTTTTCAAGCCAATTTTAGGCATACATTTTATTTATGTCAAGCTGAGTTTACTGCAGGTCTTACTTATGCATACTAAAATACATTACACACATATTGAAATACATTTAAAGATGAAGGGAAGATATATTGCCTCACACATTAAACTTACTTAATTTTAAGGGCTTGTTCTTGCCCCCAAAATCACCTTTTCCAGTGTAAGCATTGCACAAATTGTGCTGTCATAAGCAGTCGAGTCTGAAATACTTTGGAGTTTCCAGTCTGTATCATCTCTCAAATCATACAGGATCTGTCTCTTCATTTGGAGCATTAAGACCTTTGTCAGATTTTTATATTATTTCATTATAATAAATTTATTTTAAATAAGCATGTTCTAAAATCTTACTTTCTCCTTGCATGGATTTTGTTTCTTTTATTACAATAGAGGGCCTTAAATGCTCTTCAGGACTGCATCCGTTCTAGGTACTGTGTGAACAGTCAAAACCAGTATGTTTCTGGTTCACAGAAACTATCTGTATGTATCTTTGTATGAAGAATGTTAACACACGTGGAGCTTGTTTTGGTTACAAGAATAAAAGCTGTGTCTGGCACATGGTTGTGGGTCCTTGGCCAGTGTAAATATGTGAAGAGTATAGTTATAAAAGCCAGCCTGACAGTGTGAGAGGAATCTGTATTTTAAAACTACATGTATTATTTGTCCAACAACTTCAGCACCTCCTGTGTGATCAGCTGGAGATGCAGATGAAGATGAATGCTCCTTAATTAATGTGGGTGTAATACCTCCCTTTCCCCCCACACACCTTTTCTTTCTCTGTCTCTCTGTATAAACACACCATGGCCCTGAGAGCAGATCTGTGATACCCAATTGTCTTACTCTAATACAGCAAGTCCCTCTGTTAAATGGCAACATCCGGGTGGAGATCTGTAAAGTGGCTGAGGCATTTTGTCAGCTGGAGAAGAGCAGATGTGACTGAGCCCCTGCCTGTGCCTAGACAGCCCTGTGATCTGGGGGAGGATGTGTGTATCCTGTTGCAGCAACAGAAGCACTGCTCAGGTAGGGCTGGCTGCCTCCTGTGCGATACAGGAGACTCTGAACCCTTCTAATTGCAATAGCTCTACAAAGGCTGAGAGGTGCATTTGCTTCAGCAAGGGCTGAGCTCTAGCAGGAGCCCCCAACTCAGCATCCCTCTTGTCTCACCTGCTGGGGCTGAACTGCTAGAGAGCTGGTACCTTGGTAACAGACAGATAGCTTGGAATGCCTCCCGGGGCAGAGATCACATCCCTCTTTCACCACTCCTGGGTTTCATTCATCTTCTCTCCTCAAGGAAAGCAACAGGTTATCAGTCATGAGACCCTGGCAGTTCCAGCCAAATAACAACAGCTGTGTCACTAACGCTTTTAGAGGTCCCCCTAAGATGCTGTCTTGGCCCTGTTCTGTGGGCATGTAGAAAGAACTTGGCACAGGGCTGAGCCTGGGTGCCATGGGCAGGAGCTATGCCTATGCATAGCTATTGCAGCTATGGCCCAGATTGCTTTGGTGGCTCTCTGGCAGCGTCAGCTGTGCTGCAACAAGTCACTGAGCCCAGTTCACTGTATTACCTGGCAGCTCCTCTGAAGCCATATGGTGGTTGCTGCTGCGGGCAGAGGTCTGTCCTGCTAAGAACTGGCACTTCTGGTATTGGTTATGCTGTACTAGCCAAGTGTAGCTCTCCACACCAAAATAAAGAGGGTGTACACAGAGACAGACATTGAAAGTGGCACAGAGACTGTGAAAACCACTCGCAGGTGTTACAATGAACTGTTCCCCTTTCTCATTTGAAATCACAAGGTGCTGTTCTAGCAGAAGGATGAGCTTTCAGCTTTCCATCCAGCTATATAATAACCAAACTGAACAGCTGTCCATACTCACCAGAGAAGTAGTGACTTACAGCTTGCTGCAGCCATGAAGACAACTTCTTTCCATCACTGTTTGTGGACTGGAGGACAGAGGCGATGGGGTCCATCATGCATCGCAGTGTTGCAGACCTTACCCCTACCTGTCAATATTTTGGCAAAACCCACAAGGTAATGCCTTGAAGGCTGGCTTCTAACCATGAGCTGTGATACCTATTTGCCAACCAGCACTGCAGTGTCCTATTTTACAGCTGAGATGTGACTGTGAGCAAAGAAGAACAAAACATGATGGCTGTGGCAAGGAGTTCTGTGGCTGGGGCAAGGGACTGTCTGCTAGCATGAGTCATTAGTCACCTCTGTAAAATGCTCTGCTCTCCAAAGTGGCTGTGCACAGACAGGTTCTAAATCCCATGTTCAAAAATATATCTGCTGGGCACGTATCTCCTCACTACACCTTCCAATGATTAAGAAAAACAAATCTGTTGCCATTATAGGATCCTAGATGAACTGCAGAAAGAGCCTCAGCTAAAGCTTTGACAGAGTGTGTGATGTTTGTTAATAAAGGTCATGGATCATGGTAGTTGCTGCTGAACTCTCCTGTCCCCTCAGCAATCTAGATTCATGATTCAACATAAAAAAATGGTGTGCTGAACATCCAGGGATCCTAGGAACACACAGGTGCTGCTGTTAAAATGTCAGGTTCAAAGAGGACACATTAAAGATTCAGCAATGATTAAAATTTCTTTTTTTCTTTTTCTTAGGGTTCTCCTATACATAAAAAAGACTGTTTTCTGAATTTAAGCAGGAAAGGCAATGCAAGCTCATAGCACCAAAGCAACTATGCAGAGTGAACCCTACGGTGGGTTGGTTTCTAAGCCGGGAAGGAAACTCTGTGTTGCATGAGGTGTTAAATTTGGTAGACCGCAATTGATGAGGCGGTGGCACCAGCACTGGCGAGCTCTGGGGTCGAGCACTGGTTTCTTTGAGGTTTTAAGGTGGACAGGGTTCCTGGAGCCAGGGGAGCCTGTGGGAGAGAGACCTGTCAGGAGCTGGCAGCTCTCACATGTGAGGCTGAGTGATGAGGCTGGAGGCATTGCCAGGGACACCGTGGGAGAGTTCAACATGGCAGAGCTGGAAGTAACTCTCAGACCCCAATCACCGAGGCAGCTTTTGCAATTTTATCTTTTTGTTTGGAATGCAGCCAGCAGCACGTGCAGGGTAAGCACACGTGGGGGCAGTGCACAGAGTAGAACATGGGCTCTGTCAGATCAACAGGGGAATTCTGTCGGTTGTCAAAGATATCAGCTGTGGTCAACACCAGGCAGAAGGTTGTGTGCTCGACAATTGCCAGAGTGGACATGAGAACCCAGACAGAATTCACTCCCAAGAAATGTGCAACCATTCAGGTGCCAGGCTGCAGGGAATGCTAGAGTGAATGGTAGTCCTAAGAGAAATTAAGGGACTTTAGGGCCTTGGGATGAGTGGTAAGAAATTCTGGGGCACAGGTCATCTTTTCCTCTGTTCTTCCAGTCACGAGTAGTGACACTGGAATGAACAGCCAAATCCAGTCCATTAACACATGGCTCTGTGGCTGGTGTCACTGCCACAAATTTAGGTTCTTTGACAACGATATGGCCTACACAGCACCATGGCTGTTAACCCCAAACAGGAGACACCTTTCTCGAAGGGGTAAGAGTGTCTTTGCTCAGGAGATTGCAGGGCTAATCGACATGGCTTTTAAACTGGATGTGAAAGGGGAGGGGGATAATATCATTAGGCTTTCATGTGACAAGCTGTGGGATGAGACACCAAGGTTGGTAGGATGGGGGGCTAGTGAGGGCCTTCAGTCTATTGCCCTGAAGCATACTGGGAACAGCAGTAAAGTCAAAGTCTCCTAGAGATGAGCCAGAGGCTCCTCTGGTAGTAGCAGATGATGGGGAAACATCTCTTAAAGGAATTAAGGGGTGTTTCTCTGGAAAGGTGATATGTCCAGCTGCCCAGCTGAAGGGCCTCTACATGAATGCACACAGCATGGGTAACAAACAGGAGGAGTTGGAAGCTACTATGCTGTGGGAAGGCTATGACATAGTGGCCATTACTGAAACCTGGTGGGATGAATCCTGATATGACTGGAGCGTGGCTATCAATAGCTACAAGCTGTTCAGAAGGGACAGGAGGGGAAGGAGGGGTGGAGGTGTTGACCTCTATGTTAAGAAAGGGATTGAGTGTGAAGAGATGTCCCAAAGGACTAGCCACAAGCAAGTTGAAAGCTTATGAGTAGGAATTAAGAGATTAAGGCAACAGGGAGAACTTTGTGGTTGGAGTCTGCTACAGGCCTAATGATCAAGAGGAACCTATTGATGAATCATTTCTACTCCAGCTACAGGAGGCATCACATTCACAGGCTCTTGTCCTGTTGGGGTACTTCAACCACCTCACCATTTGCTGGGAAAGTAATACAGCAAGCAGCAGGCAATCCAGGAGGCTCCTGGAATGTCTTGATGATAACCTCCTGAGGCAAAAAATAGACACCCCTACCTGAGGGGATGCCATACTAGATCTATTGGTCACCAATGCAGGCAAGCTGATCAGGGGTCTCAAGACTGAAGGCAGCTTGGGCTGCAGTGACCGTGAACTGGTGGAATTCACAGTACTAAGGGTCATGAATCAGTCAAGGAGCATAATCAGGATCCTGAATTTCAGAAAAGCAAACTTGCAGCTCTTCAAGGAGTTAGTCAGTTGGACACCACGGGAAATGGTCCTCAGGGACATGGGAGCAGAACAGAGCTGGCAGATCTTTAAGGACACTTTGCATAGAATGCAAGAGATCTTGATCTCCAGGTGTAAGAAATCTAGCAAGGGAGGGAAGAGACCAGTGTGGCTGAGCCATGACCTGCTGGTCAAACTAAGAGGCAAGAAAGAGCTGCACAGGCAGTGAAAGCAGGGACAGGTATCCTCAGCAGAGTATAGGGATGCTGCCCAATTGTGTAGGGATGAGGTCAGGAAGGCCAAGACACGGCTGGAGCTGAACTTAGCAAGGGATGCTAAGAATAATACGAAAGGATTCTATAGGTACATCAATGAAAAAAGGAAGATTAAAGAAAACGTAACCCCCTAAGAGCAAGAACAGTGAGCTAGTAGCAACAGATGAGGAGAAGGCTGAGGTTCTTAACAGTTTTTTTTCCTCAGTCTTCACTGGCCACCTCTCTCCCAACACCTCCCATGTTAAAAAATCATAAGGTGAGTACCAGGGTGGCGAAGTCCCTCCCACCGTATATGAAGATCAGGTTCATGACAACCTGAGGAACCCAGACATACTCTATGGGACCTGATGAGATGCATCCCAGTGTCCTGAGAGAATTGGTTGATGTAGTTGCCAAGCCACTCTCCATAATATTTGAAAAGTCCTGGCATTCAGGTGAAGTCCCTGGTGACTGGAAGAAGGGACACATTACACCCATTTTTAAATAGGAGGACCCTGGGAACTACCGACCTGTCAGCCTCATCTCTGTGCCTGGGAAGATGATGGAGCAGATTCTCCTAGAAGGTCTGGTAAGGCACATGGAGGACAGGGAGGTGATCAAGGACAGCCAGCATGACTTCACTAAGGGGAAATGCTGCCTGACAAACCTAGTGGCTTTCTATGATAAAGTGACTACATCAGTGGACAAGGGACGCCCTGTGGATGTGATCTATCTGGACTTCTGCAAGGCCTTTGACACGGTCCCCCACAGCATCCTACTCGCCAAGGTGGAGAGATACAGATTTGATGGGTGGACTGTTCAGTGGATAAGGAATTGGCTGGATGGCCGCATCCAGAGGGTAGTG
>JAAGNO010029000.1:0-10496 GCA_033439905.1 Ceryle rudis
AATAAAATAAAAAAAAGGGGAGGGGGGAGTAGAAAAAAAAAAAAAGTCCAAGGTGGAACCGCAATGTTTATAAAATGGGTCACTGAATTATACATAAAAATATTTTCCTTGTGGATGCAATTACTTCCTGGACTTGTTATTCCACAGATGCTTAAGTTCGCCTCAAGCAACTCCAATAAATGCTTTACAGTCTGCTAGACCAACAGTAGCAGCGCTGGAGCGAATTGAGCAGCACTGTTTCAAATTTGTCAGAAAACCACACAGTGTTTTCATGCGCACGTTTGAGAAACCCAAACAAAATGATTCCCAACCGTCGTGCTCCCTTTCCTTACGCTTTTAATGGGTTTCACATGAGCTCCTCCAGACACGGGCAGAGCCCCAGGGACTCAGGACACTGGGACAAGTGCTCCCCAAAACCTGGGGACTGCGCAGGGGTGACAGCCCCATCGCTCTCCCATATAAACCCTGCTCCCTCTCGCTCACACATTTTCCCATCTCGTCCTCCTGCAAGGTCCTGGTCACCCGTTAGGTACCCGGCAAGCAGTGGGATGTATAACCAGTTTAGGAGGCTTCCCCAGGGGAAATGAATTTTGGGAGTGAGAGGTCGGGGCTGTCCCTACCTGCTGCAGTGGCTGCAGGGGGGTGGGAGAGAGCTCAGGGGCTTTGGGGACACACACACGCCAAAACTGCAATAAAAAAAAAAACAACCCAGAGGAGCTGCAGCAAAGCTGGTGGGAAGGGAAAGGAGCTGAGGCAGTGGCCAGACAGTTCCCAGCGTGGGCTCTAACAGTCTCCCCCTCTGGCAGGGACACATATTTAGTTTTTTTCTTCTCTATCCAGCCACCAATTCTCACAAAACTCAGATAAACTCAAGGCTATGAGATGTGTAAAGATTTCATGTGCGCAGGGGCTTAGCCCAAAGGCCCCTTGAATAAAATCCTGGTCCATCTGGTGACTCTTGACCTTTGCAAACCTCAAAGCTCCTTTCATTTACAAGCAATTGAAAGTATTTACGTGCCACTTTCAATGACCTTAAATGGGAAAGCAACCGAGGGCTGGACACCCGAGGATCACAGGGCAGAGCACTGTTATGCCAATAAAATAAATTAATATCTGCCCAGGAATACTTAAGATTCACTCCAGGACTAACAGGTGGCTGTAACAAGATTATGCCGTTAACAGATCACCAGTGGAGCAGAAATGTGCTTTCAGGTCTCTGCTTTCACTCCAAATTTCATCCACGAGATTTTCTGCCGACAGGATAAATGCGTTAAAAGGTACCTGCAAAAATGGGCTTATAAAAAGCTCCTTATTCTCCTGCTTCAAGGACACAGCTGCCTCCTGTACCCTCTTGTCCGGGAATCCCAGCTCATCTTTACTTTTTTCACTGCAGCAATCCTACCTTCTTCTAGTGGCAGCCAGGGATCAGTGGCAGCCAGATACCAGCATGCCCATCGTGGTGTCACAGCCCCAGCCAGGACATGGCTTTGACCCCATCCTTTACCCCATGGGATGCAGGCAATGGCAGGCTCTCAGCAGATGCTGCGCATCAATAAAGTCACATAGTACCCAAGAGAGCATCATCCTCCTTGGCAAAGACACCCCAGAGGCTGCCATCCCCCTACTCCCAGTGAGATAAATCATTTATGAGCAATCCCCACCCCACTACTGGTGGAAAACGCTTTGCCAAAGGGAAGAAGCTGGGTTTCCCTCCGCCTGTGTTCCCAGCCCTGGGACGGGGATACGATCCCATGGTCAAGCCGCACGTGAGGTTGCACAAGCAGCACAATGCTGCCCATCTCAGAGGTTAAACCAAGGGTCCCACAGGGAGCACACTGGCATTTTTATTTGGAATTAGGTACCAGCACATCTTAATTTTCAATTCAACCGCTGCTGAAAGAACCATAAAATAAAACAAGCACCAGTAGTGAGGAAGGCAGGGAGGGAGAGAGGGGAGGGAGGAGGCAGAGCCAGGTCTGCCCACAGCCCCAAATTAGCCACAGAAAAATGTTAACATTCCTGTGCTGGCCCCCGGCCAGGGGACAGAGCAACTCAGGAGACGGTGAAACCCAGGAGGCGGCGATGCAGTCACTGGCAAACACACGCACGGTCTGTGGGTCCTGGTGCCACAGCCACCCTGCAAAACTCAGTGGAAACAGCTGTGGCCAAGCATGGGGAAGAGCACAGGCCCTGCACTCAGCTCCCAGCAATGGCCCCTGGGCTGATTTGAAATGACCATGAGCGTTTTTCTTCCCAAGATAAAGTGATGAGGAAACACTGTGCAAAAAGTGACCCTTACTAGGTGGGGTTTCACCATGGCTGGGCACCATCTGGCTCCACGTCCACAAGCCAGCGGTGCCCAGGTTGGAGGGGTCAGATCCTGCCTCTAGATGTGCAAGTCACTGTGATTTGGGGATGTTGGACAGGACAGTGCAAGAACAAGTAATCCCTTGGAGGGAGCATCCCACAGAGCATTCCAGGTATCCCCTCCAGCCCACAAACACACAGCAACCCAGGTGCCCCCCAGATGCCAAGGTCCCACTGGGTCACTGCAGACCCCATGCAGCATCCACCCAAGCGCTGGCCCCGGCTATGCCTGGCTGCCAGCACAGTTTAATAACACCAGCCCACGCCCTGGTATCCGCCGGCTGCCCCAGCCCTCCTGATTTTGCCATTTGCCGGGCGCTGGAGGCAGCGCGTCGCGCTCGAGGGCTCCAATCTGTTCCTCATTAGGAGGGGCAGACAGCCCAGTGCAGGAGTCTGAGCCCTAATCTCCTTTCCAGTTGGTATCCGTCAGCAGATGTACAACAAGTGGTTGGATATTTTAGCGGGCATGTGGATGACAGAACCATTAGCTTTTTTTCCAGCCGGGGAAGCGGGGAGGTGGGGGGAGGATAAAGTGCTGTGGCTCGAGCCGGTCGCACGCGGAGCCCGACGGCAGGTCCCGGAGCACCGGCACGGCTGCCAACTCTGCTCCGCTGGCGTGGTGGTTTATTTTACAAAGGTCTTTCTTGGAAGAAGCGGTGATGAAGTTAACAGCCTGTGAGCCATAATTGGCTCACGTTAAATCAAGGAAATGATATGTTTTGTTTTGCCCCTTTTCTTTAAAAAAAAAAAAAAAAATCATATTAAACAGGACAAACCCACACAGAGCCAAGGAAGGAGCAGGCAGCAGCTCTCAGGAATTTAAGGGGAGATTTGTGACCCAAGCATAAAGAAATCCAGTCCTTGCCATCAAGTAAAAAGCAGCTTCACTTCAAAATACCCAGCAGAAATGCCCATGGGCAAGGGACAGGGATCAAAAAAACGCCAGGTTGTGGCACCTCAACAGGCACCGCATCAGAGCCTGTCCCAGCAGCTCATGGATTTGAACTGGACATACTTAGGGAAAAAAAAATCTTAAAAAAATTCTTCTTGAAAGCTGCTTTATTTATCTCACCACCTCTCAGCCAATGAAGGGCATTAAAAACCTTGTTGGTACTTTAACATGGCTCTGGATGTACAGGATATTTCAAAAAGGAAATTTTCTTCTGTTTGTGCTTTAAATTCCCTTTCTAGCCCCTGTGGGTACGTCCTGGCTTCGAGCTGAGCCAAGGGATGGCAGGACCATCCTCCCAAGGCTGCAGGTCACTTAACCCATTGGATTAACATCCAGCCACTAAATCCTGCCCAGAGACATCCCCCCCGCTGCAGCCTGCCAGGGCTCAGCTGTATTTCCACTCATGCTGCCGCAGCCACCGTAGTGCAGCCCTGTGCTCACCGGGTTTTCATCTATCCCCATGAGCAACCCGTGCTGCTGCTGCTTCACAGCACCCAAGCCCATTCCTGACTCAGTAGCAGGGCACTGAGAGTCACTGGGGGTCATCCTGGCTGGAAACAGCCACATCCTAGTTCCTCCTGCCCAGTGCTGGATTGTGCAGAAAACCTGTTACCCAGGGTTGGTCCATCCAAAAGTGCAGCATCCCTGGGGATGCTCAGCCCCTGCTTTCAGGCAGGATTGCCACACAGATGTCTCTGCATAAAGATCAATCGCATCCTCCAATCCATGCAGTGCAAGGACTACAGGAGACCAGCTCCAAGCATCATTTTCTCTCTTCCCTTTCTCGGGAGTCCCTGCAACCCTGGGGAAATTCAGGGTGTAGAAGAGCCTGGCCCTGCTGCCTTGACACTGCTCACACAGACCAGTCCTGGGCCAGCAGCTACCCAAAAGCTGCAGCAGAAGATGCAGCAAGTGATGAAGTCACCACATTGCATGGGAAGAGCTGGAAAGCAGCAACCTACCCCCACGTCCCCTTTTTATCTACCACATCAGGTTCACTTGTGTGTGCAGGCACTAGAAGCTGTGGATCAGAAGATTTCACATAACCTGAGGAAAAGCCTCACAAGCAGGAAAAAACACGTTGCTTCTTTTAAATCCCACACCCAGCTGAAGATCACACACACAGCTTCCAGCTCATCCCATCTTTTGGGTTAACCAGCTTGGAAACAGGACACCAAGAGCCCTCACTCTAAGTATGTGGGGATGAACAAGTCTTCCATTTGCATGGCAACCACAAACCACCTCAGATTCAACCCTTTTCCAACTTCAAATCAATAACAACAACAACAACAAAAAAAAAAGAAAGCAAGAAAGAAAGAAAGGGAAAAAAAAAAAAGGAAAAAAGGACTCAATGGGAAATTCTAATTTTGTTTGGAAATGTCATTTCCAAACAGCACATAAGAAATCATGCTCCGACTGAGTGCTGCTGACAGGGAAATATTTATCCCCACAAAATTTCCACATAAACCAATCACTTTTGTCAGTAGGTCTGGACACCAGGAGCAGAGAAGGAAGCAGCAAGAGAGGTGCCAGGAGGGACAGGCAGCCCTGCCCAGCGGGTCACTGCAAACACGACGGGTCTCCTTGAGACTCATTTTGAGGCAAGATTCAGCCTTTTCCATTCATCGTGAGTATCCGATATTTTTTCAAAGCTAACCGTACCATTTTTTTCCCCAATACATTAAAGCACCACAAGCCCCGTGGCACTTCATCATTCAGCGCCGCTGCTCTTGCCCGTGTCAGAGAGAACGGCTCCTGTCCCAACATACATTTCTCAGTCTCTTAGGCAGTTATTCTTTTGCTCTGTGTTTTGATACTTACAAAGTCATTACCATCCCTCACATGTACATCCATCATCAGGCCTTCAAAACTCCAGAAAGTCCCCCAAAAAACTATTTTCCACTCACCATGCAGCCTGCCAGGCTCTGTTCTTCTACTCTGCGTTCCTTCATCCATCGAAAGACATTTCAGCAAGTTCTGAGTCCAACCAAATAAACAGATGGCAGCCTGAAAAGGTGGTGATTTTTTATTGTGAGGGGGGAGCAGGGTGAGGGGATACAACAAGGAAGAGCTGATTTTGGTCGGCCTGGTTGGAAACACTAACCTGGGCTCTAGGAACCAATACTCATCTGAACCCAGGGGTGCAAGGAACCATTTTGCACCCCTGGGTCCAAAGTCCAAGCCCTGGACCCTTGGGAAGTTGTGAGGAGAGCAGCCATAGCTGCCTCCTGAGCTCAGACTCCCCCAGTTCCACAAGGGCCATGCCACAGGGGTACACCCAGCCTGCTGCCGGCCCCACCACACACCCACCCTCCCTGCACATGCCCCCAGTACCCTGCAGTAACCGGCTGCTCCCTGCGCAGCTCTGGAAACCCAGCATGTGCCATTCACCTGCATTTTGCAAGGAGGTGGTTCACCATCATATCTCTGCATGCCCAGACTGCTCCCCAGCCTTGCCCACGCCCTCCCCCAAATCCCCCCTGTGTACCCACAGAGCAGCACCATGCGGCAGAACACCATCTCTGCTGCAGCCTTGGGGGACGTGGGCAATACAGAGAGCAGCAAACCTGCTTCAGACCAGGGCTAACCAGCCCCAGGGCTGCCCCTGAGCCTGGAGCAGGCACAGAGTGTTATTACATCCTAGCCCAGCAATCACCAGTTCAGACTTACGGGGGAGATTTATGAAAGGATGTGGCTGGATGAGCGATAGGGACGAATAGCCTTGAGGAGTGACTGATTTCTCCCTTACAAGAGGAATAGAAATTAATTTATGAATCAGGTTAGTTAAGTTGCCAAGTGGCTTTGATGCAGTTTATTTTTTTGCATATGTTCATGATCTCTTGCACAGCTGTCGAGAAGGGGGTGGGGGGGGAGTCCTTTTGAGCAGAAGCAATGCATCACTCTGGCCGAGGCAGCCAACAGCTCTCAGCAGAACCAGATTGCCCTTTAATTGGCCACAGGCTGGTTTGCTGCCTTCCCAAAGCGGGCATCTCGGTCCTCCGTGGTTCACCCTCAAGGGTCTGGAGCCCTGTTACTTGGAACAGACATGGAGAAAGGGGCAGGAACCCCTTCCCAACGGCCAAGCTCAGCCCATCATTGATACCGCTGACCCAGAGTCTTCTCTCACCTTACCCAGCCTTTGTGTGTTTTGGTAGGACCTACAGCAAGTCAGGAGAGTCCCCAGGGAGGTAGGGAGCAGGGACAGGGAGGTGGGTGTTTTATTCCTTACCAAGGCTGCACTTTTATGAAGAAACCATGGAGGGTAGAGCAAGGATGTGGTGTGTTCACTCTGAGTGAGTGTGGGGACCCATCATACCACATCTGAGGGACACTGTCCCCCTGCATACAGGGGGATGGACCCACCCAGGGGCTCAGCCCCAGCTCTCTGAGCCCAGACCGGCATGGGTGCTGCTACCCCAGGCTTCATTACAGATGCCTGAAGGTTTTTTCAAGATGCAAAGCAATTCCCTGTTTGAAGAGGCTGACAAATCTGAACAGCAACTGGATCTCCCTGAAACTTTGTGTTTCAGGGATATCCAACTGCTCTGGCTCACGTCTCTGCTCCAATGCACTCTGTCCCCCCAGATACAAGGGGGGAAGCCTAGGTTGAGGATTCCTCTCTGTCCCACTTCTAAATGGGTTTAGGACAGGTACCGCATCCTTCCGTGAGGTCTGTGGCAAAGGCACATGACAACCACATGATAAGGAGGTGGACAAGCCCAGAGAGAGGTCCCAGCTCCAGCCCCATCTTGACACCACTCCCAGCCCAGGAAACACAGCAGCCCCCACCAGCCTTTGCTGTATCGTGCTGTTCCCTCCTGAAAGCCTCCCACCAACAGGGCTTTTTAGGGAAAACCCTTAGTAATGAAACATTCACATAAATACAGCAAAACCACCTAATGCACATTTCTGGGCTTGAAGACTCCTCGGTTAATAGTCACTTTGTAGCCAGAAGCACAAGAATTAAATCAGACACAGGCAGTGACCCCTTTGGGGCAGGAGGTGGCACTCGGAGCTCCAGCACTGTACACACATGTGCTGGGGTCACACCAGCACAACCAGGCTCACCCCAGTGCAGCAGCAGAGCAGGTCCCACACGTCACACTTCTTTGGCTGTGTCCCAGGGCTGCGGCAGGCTGCCTGTGGCCACCCAGCAGCCAGCCTGGGCACCCAAGCATAAGCTGACCCTGAGGAGCTGCCAGGGCCTGGGATTCAGCACCCCTGCTCCTGGAAGAGGGGAGAGCACAAAACCCTGGACAGAAAGGAGAGGAAGAACCTGCTTTCTGAAGTCAGTCACTAGAGGCCACATCAAAGAAGGGAGGGAAATTAATTAGCCTGAGATGTTGCTGCACACAGGTGGCCATTCTTTGGTAGTCTGCTCTGATTTCTCCTTATCCAAGCCAGCAGAGAGCACCAGCACTGCCTCCCATTCCCCGCACCTGATCAGGACACATCATCTCGCCCTGCTTCAGCGTTTGCCTCTGCAGATAGGAATCTCCCAGTCCTTGTCTTTGAGAGATGGGAACATCCAAAGGATGCACAGACAACAGACCCACCAACACATGCAGAAACCTTTTGTCCACCTGCCCCCAGGACACCACACACCAGCAGTGGATATTTCACACCTTTGCTCTGTGCAATAGCACTCCCAACAGGAACCCATGACCTCTCTGTACAGCCCAAGCACAGAGCTGGTGTGACCCTGAACAAGGCAGCTCACCCAGCCCCACCACAGTCCCAAAAAGCAGCTGCCATGCAGCTCCACAAAGGAAAGAGCTGGAGAAAACCAACCAGCAAACTCACAGCTTCCACCTCGCTGAAATATTCACAGCAAAAACAAGATTCAGAGAGGAAAAAGAGACCAGCACTTACCTTATAGCAGCCTCAACCCCCACAGACCTTGCAGCCACATTCCAAAGTGAGAACCATCATAAGCCCAGCACCTGCAGCCACTTTTGATCTAGACCTGGGGACCCTTTTTTAATCTGTAGGGCTGAAAGGCAGCTGCTTTGGGGCGGAACATGGCAAATGTTGCATTGTAAAGACTTAGTATACTCGATCCGAGGAAAAAGATGAGGTTTGGAAGAGGCAGAGGGGAGAATTAATAATTCTTTATCTTGTATAATTCTTTATTCTGCCATGAGTTTGCAGCATCCATCCTCTTCAGATTCCCTCAGGCCATTCATTTGCAGATTTTTCCTTAGTATGCAAGATGCAACCGGCAGCAACTGGCCCCTTTTGCTCCATGCTGGGCCACGACCTTGCCCAGAGCATTGTCACTGTGGGAGCGAACAGGAGCTACCAGCCCAGATCCACGGAGCAAAGTGTATGCAAAGGAGATGACTGAGGATGTTTGCTGATGGATGGGGGACACAGGGACCAGTTTCAGGTTGACTGGAGGCTGTTATGACGTCCCTGCTTGGACCAACCAGCACTTGAAAGTTTTTGGATGAGCTGGCCCGCCACCCTGACGTCCCCTTGCTCCATGACCTTTCTTCCTGCAGAGAAATCACAGCCCCGAGTGCCTGAGTCAGCTGTAAATCCCCAGCATCGATCAGACACTAAGCACATCCTCATCAGTGCTCTTCATCCCCCTCAGCTGCTCCCTTTGTCTTCTCTACGTTCACCTCCCTCTTGTCTTCCTCTTCCTCAGCTCTGGTCTATGTTGAAAACCCTTCCCCTGGGTGACTGTGGAGACTCACAGGGATACAATTTACCCTTGTAAAAAGCAGCAGGGTTTGGCCAGTCTAACTGGTACCAGTTCCTCAAGGGGAGAGGTGTGGCCTTAGCAAAGGGATGTTTCTGTTGGTGAAAACAGTTCTGCCAGAATCGTCCCTGTGAGTGCCACTGCAGTGATGGGTTTTGGTGTCAGTGGGGACTGGGCGGGACGGGGACTGGGCGGGTGCAGAGCACCGTCATTTCCCCATGGTTCTTTGCCTGCTGGTTTTCCGGCCCCCCCAGTTTCCTTCCCAGAAGCTGTCGGGGTGTGAGCCCACAAGACACAGATTTCTCTGATTAGGCAACGCCAGGAGCCTCTCCCCTTTTGCTTTCAACTGCCTTTTCCTCCTCTGCCCCGAGCGCAGCAGCACCTGCACCCCAGCGGGCACCGGCCACAGCACTGCCATGGAGCCGAGCATGAGGGAGCCCCTCGTGAGGAAGACGAGCTCCTCATATCGGACCTTCCCCAAGAGCACTGGCATGAGGCTCGATGAGGAGTACCTGAGGTAAGGACTGGGGCCGTGGGGCTGGCTCTGCCCCCATCCCAAGAATGCTGGGCTGAGCTGGTGGAAGAGCTGCTTCATACTGCTGTCATTCCCAAGCAGCCGTTGCATGGGGTCTCATCCTGCCCATGGCGTGCGGTGGTGGGTTAACCCACCAGGGAGATCTGTGGGCGTGTGTGCTTCTGGGCATCTGACTCTTGTAGAGGCATAGAGTCCTGCTGGGGGGCAGGGAGGCCTTGAAAGGAGCCCCCTCCCAGCTCTGCGGGGACATGCCTGCTGCCAGCTGGGCCTGTGGTGCCTCCCGGCTCCATCTTCTGCTTTTCTCAGCTGAACCTGCTGAAAACTGCTCAGAGAGAGGAGAGTATCAGTGGAGTCCCAGAGGGACAGGATCTCGCTCCCTGTCACATAGAGCAGAAGTGGCTGCTGCCACCCAGAGAAGCCTCCCCAGCCTGGGGCTGTGCTGGGCCATTCCCTGGGAAAATCCCTCCACGGGTGTCACAAGAACCTCAGCAAAGGCTGGGTGAAGCTGCAAGGCAGAGCTAAAGGTTTTCATGGGTGAGAGAAGGGCACCCAATGCGTCCTCCTCACTCCTTCCCTCCCTCAGGAGCCTCCACAACAAGCGGCTCTACCTGGCTGCGTTTGCCGCTGTCCTGGGGAACTTCAGTTTTGGTTTTGCCCTGGTTTACCCCTCACCCGTCATCCCAGCCCTGGAGGTTCACCCCAACCCAGCTCTGAGGCTGGACCAGCAGACAGCATCCTGGTTCGGGGTAAGGAGCAGGGTTGTCCCTGCCAGAACTGGGGAGGGGGGGCAGAACCAGTGGGTGTGTTTTAGGAGCCCAGACCCCCCAAGACCCCTCTCCCTGTCTCCCCGCAGTCAGTGTTCACGCTGGGAGCGGCAGCGGGAGGGCTCAGCACCATGCTCCTCAACGACCGCCTGGGCCGCAAACTCAGCATCA
>JAAGNO010029002.1:3933-27710 GCA_033439905.1 Ceryle rudis
GGAAAGGAAAGGAAAGGAAAGGAAAGGAAAGGAAAGGAAAGGAAAGGAAAGGAAAGGAAAGGAAAGGAAAGGAGGAGCTATAACAAGAGGGAGAAGAGACAGAATCATGAGACAAAGATGTTGGCCCAAATCAAGCAAAACCACACCAGCTATTGCTTCTTCCTAACTCCAAGAGAAGGAATGATGAAATAAAGGTAAGAAGCAAGAAATAGAAGTAATGGGAGTATTGAAAGGGGGGAGGAAAGAAAAAGTGGTGTGAAAATTGCATCAGATTAATATTTCTATCAATGAAGTCAGCATATGTAACATCTATTTTTGCATTCAATTCAGGGGCAAAGATCAGCATATGTTATTTAGATGTTCCTTTTTTA
This sequence comes from Ceryle rudis, assembly GCA_033439905.1. NCBI lineage: Eukaryota > Metazoa > Chordata > Aves > Coraciiformes > Cerylidae > Ceryle > Ceryle rudis. The sequence goes on from JAAGNO010029002.1 coordinate 4,305, forward strand.
CATTATTGGTGGTTTACTTGCATTTTTATATTACATTTTTAGATATATTTCACAAATTCCTTTATGTACAGAACATGTTAAAAAAACCTTCTAAAAATATGAATAATATTTAGTTATTGTTCAGGGAATAAAAAAGTAGGTAGGTTGTTTGCTGGGGTTTTTTTGTGAATTCCCTTTATTCCAGCGTAACATATCCTGATGTTCCTCCCTCTATGGACCTGTGGAACTGAGTACAGTTAATGACAAAATTACTGACATTTATCAAATATTTTCTGTCATAAGAAATACTTATGGAGTGCATCTTCTTCCATATCAAGGTAAATTACTGGCCATGAAATATAATGCTCTGTCAAAGAAGCATTGTTCTCTTCCTAAATGTCTTAATTACTTGTTAGCTTCCACATTTCTTTCCCCTGACTTGGAAACATCTAACTTGTGCTCACAGTTGTGATGTGGATAATCGGGAAGCCTGACCAATTCTAAAGATGTCAGTAGAAGACCTCCATGGTCATATGCATTGAAAACACCCCAATAATCCCAGCTGCCTGCTGGGTAATGCACAGCTAAACAGACCAAATCATCTGGACTAAACTCTGTCTACGTATACCTTTAATCTTTGCATCCAACATCCAATTGCACAACAAAACTGCAGCTGGCATCCTCTAAGCAACAAGAAGGAGAAGACAGACTGCAGGGTCTAGTCTGTGCTGGTCTCAGGAAGGTCATGGAATGTAATTTATTCCTGTAGACTTTTATTTTGAGGGGAAGGTTTTTAACTTGGAGGAGAAACCATCACTCTGAGCCAATTCCTTCTGATTTTTAGAAGAAGAATTTCCAGAGACTGCTCATGCAAATGGCAGGAAAGTGGATCTAATATGTCCATGCATACTTCCAGTCACAACCAGAAGCATGCTTCTCCAGGGAGACTTTATTGTGTCCTTTCAGGACTTCAAGGGGCCTCTCAGAAAGATGGGGACAGACTTTTGAGCATGGCCTGTTGGGTCAGGATAAGGGGTGGTGGTTTTAAACTAAAAGAGGGAGGTTTAGACTATATTGAGGTCTAATCTACAAAAAACTGAGGGTGGTGGAACACTGGCCCAGGCTGCCCAGAGAGGTGGTTGCTGCCCCATCCCCAGCACCATTCCAGGTGAGGTTGGCTGGGGTTCTGAGCAACCTGCTCTAGTTGCAGATGATCCCTGATTCTATGGCTTACAATGTGCCCAAAACTGCCTGTCAGCAGCAACCCAAACTACTCCTGAAACTGTCAGCCCTGAATAAAGAAGAACATATATATATATATTCAGTCCTGAGCATCTCCAAAAAAAAAATAAGATGATAGACTTAAGGTTAATACCATACAGAGGTCCCAGGGGAGCCGTGATGGTAATGAGAATATCATCTTTAATACTTCATGAGCCAAAACCTCTAAACTACTGTGTCCTTGGCTTGTAGAAGGAGATAGCTTTTCACTACTGTTGTCTACCCAACACCACAAGAGTCATGACTGCAGTGGTAAAACACAGAGGGACAGTTGGCTGTTCAGGAGGAATGTTTCTGACAAAGTCAGATCTGCTGTCTGTGCAGGTGAAGGAATTAGCACATTCAAATAATTCTTTATCTCTGGCAGAAAAAGTACTGCTGTACTTTATCCCTGCTTTATCCTTCCCTTGAAATCCTGAGTCTGACCATTCTGCTAAATAGGTACAAATTGCCTGTATGCAAAGTAAGGAAAACTTAAATTCCAAACAAACAAACAACAATTCCTGAATGTCTTAACATTGCATCAGCCGGAGTTTGTTCATTTATCTAGGGGTTATTCCTGAGGAAGACGGAACCATGTCTGTGTATCTTAACGATTATGATGACAAAATGCTGTATCAGTGCTTCAATAGTTTTTGGAGGGAAGTAGTGGGATAGTATTTTGCAGGCTCTTCTGTTGGGAGCACATCCTCAGAAGGGAGTGGGAAGATTCACTTTGTGTACCTGGATTCAAACTTCATTCACTAATAAGTTCTTAAAATTCTTAATGTTTCAGCATACATCCTCTTGGTGTGAAAACAATATTCCTGCAGGTGAGGTTTATGGAACCTGCCACTGCAGGTAGAAAAGACTGAAAAAAAACACTGTTATCTTTTTTTTTTAGAATCATAGAATCATTTTTGTTGGAAGACACCTTCAAGATCATTGAGTCCAACCATTAACCCATCACTGCCAGGGCACCACTAACCCATGTCTCTCAGCACCACAGCTCCACAGCTTGGAAACCCCTCCAGGGATCATGGGGACTCCACCCCTGCCCTGCACAGCCTGGGACAGCCCTGGACAACCCTTGCTGAGAGTAAATTGTTCCTTAGCTCCAACCTAAACATCCCCTAGTGCCACTTGAGGCTGTTTCCTTTTGTTTGATTCTGCAGAAGAAGAGAATTAAGGAATAAAAAAATATAAAGCAAAAGGACACATGAATGAAGTAGTGTGACCAGCAAGTTGAAATCCTAGCATGAGATTATCAATATATGGTGTGGGTCCAATCCACTCGGAAGTGACATGTCATCTACCAAACAGACAGCTGTTTCCTTTTGCTTGGTGGCAAAATATTTATGGGTTTCTGAACTAAATTAGTAGAAATAGGTTGAAATTTAATAGTATAAAGAGCAGGTCAAGGCACATAAATAGCAGGAATTTGTGGATACACAGAGCAGGAAGCAGCCAAGGAAGAAGAAGACTTCACTGACATGAAAAATTAAAGTGTGCCATAAGATATACTAAGAAAGAGGAATATTAATATTTCCATCCAGGGCATCAGTGAAAGCATCTGCCACACATTGGTTCTCTATTCTGAAAAAGAGAAAACCAAACTGCAGGAAAAGAGGATTATGTTAGTCAGGGAAACAGATAAAATGGGGATGGAGACTGAGGGCCCAGGCCAGTTTAGTGGCTCGTTTGCCTTTGTAAAGTGGCTACCAAGCAGGGTGAGAATTGTTCCCTATAAAAAGCTGCATTTGTAAATAGCAGGAGGAGAGAAAACCTGCTTAAGCCAAAATGCCAAAAGAAAAACACATTTGTTTCCACTGTGCATGAGCACTTTTACAGCTGAAATTAGAAATTTCTGACTATCAAAGCATCAAGCTCACAGAACAGAAACACAAGTTGGGAGAAAACACTTGAAACAGAAAAATTCTTTTAAGCAGGACTCATATAATTTTAAGGAGTCAAGGCACGATGTAAGTAGAGGCAATATTTTTGGGCTGAACTAAGCAGCTTTCAGTCAGATATCCTTGTGGCACCCTTCACTCCCGTTTCAGAATTGGTTGAATTGGGGTATTTTTTTCCCCAGGATACCTTTTGGGTTCCTGCCCATTGAGCTGCCAGTTTGTTTTGCCTGCACTTTGCCCTTACACCCCTGCCAAGGAGTCTCCTTTGTGCTTTATTTCTTACTTTTCTTCTTAAAGTTTTAGGCCATGGGGGAACACACTGGCCCTAGCATACCTAAGTAAGTCAGATGCCAACTTTTACACCTTTTTCCTCTGCAAAAGCTGTCCAAATTTTCATGCATGACACACATATCAGACTGCGGTTTTCATGTTATCGAAACTTGCGCTGCAGCGCTGCAGTAAAATTAATTGTTACAATACTGTGAAAATACCATCTCAAGGAAAAACAGTCTTCTCTGTGAGCCGTGTCACAGTTATATGAGTCTTAAATAAGTCTTGGGTTTCTTCTGGACACACATTTTCAAGCTGTACAGGACAACGTCTGAATCCACTATGCCCTGCAGATGAGGGATAGGAACATTTGCCATACTACTATTTAAATTTAAACATTAAGTATTTTCTGTCTTTGACGGCATGCTGAGGGACAGATAGGGAATAGTTAACAAAATGAAACTTTACTAATTTGCAGGGTAATGTTTTTTCTTCAGGTGTTTTTTTCTTAAAAACAAAATAAAACAAAGAAACAAACAAAAAAAACCAAACCAAAACAAACGATTAACTGCAACATGATGTTCTCTCTTCTGACTGCATAAGTGACACGGATCTGAGAAAATGGATGTTGTGTCAGCAAGCAAAACTGAGAGACATTTTATTTGATAACAATACTAATCATACAGCCTGGAGAGCGCATCGGCGTTTTGTGGCTTGAGTGCAATTAAGAGTCTTTTGTTGTGCACACGTAGCGTTCGAGGAATTCAGATCCCAACACCATATTTAATCTAAAACTGAACCAGAGAGAGCTGTTTACACAGGAGCTTTAGCTTCAGAGCAGCACAGGAAAGCTAATACTTTGCAGAAAGGTGTCTGGAGACCAAAAGAAATTTTTCAAGTGTCCGGAGAAACGGGCCCTCCGGACTTCTAGGGAGGCGATGATGGGATTCTCACTACAAGCAGCTAAGACTTTAAAGTCCAGCAGATAAAAGCAGTGGTCAAGCCTCAGAGACTAGATATTCCCGCATGAAACATAATACGGCATGAAATGGAGAGAAAGGAGATCCTGTGCTTTTAACCAACAGCTCTTTGACAATGAGGCTGAGTGTAAGCAGATGTTGTTGCTGCATAAACAACCAAGTCCTTTGTCCATGTAGGCCTTAAGAGCTTAGCTTCTAATGGAGGGGTGGATGGCCTTGATTTACACAGTTCACCAATAAGGCTGGAAATACCTTTTTATAGCCCTGAAGATAACTATCTTCTTAACGCCAGGCATTTTGTGACCACTTTATAACCCTTAAAGACGGCAAATTTACTGCGCAACAAACCAAATGTTTAAGGGATTTTGCTAACGAGGTTTTCCACCCTTGTCAAAGGCCACGTTCTTGAGAGCCAGCTTTGGAACTTAAAGTGAAAGCTCCAGACCTCAAAGCAATTTGTTTGAAGCACTGTGAACTTAAGAGGCCAGTAGGTGAAATTCAGAGAAGCACTTCAGAGTCCCTTTGTTTTTTTACTCTTCTCCCTCTCCTTGCACCTTGGTTCTGGTTTTTTTTCTGACATGGTACACAGGCCAGCTGTCCCTGTCATGGCCTAACATGGCTTCCATCTGTTTGTTAACATGTCCGAGGTCCATGCTTGTCCAGGCATAACTTCTAAGTCCCAAATTCTGGCCAAGAGCCAGACGGAGGTGAGACATGAGGGATCACCTCTTCTCTAGCCAATTCAGTGATGGGTCCTGTTTACCAGCTGCCCTTCAGCTTTCATTCTTGATCCATCTCTGCTCAAGGATACAGAGATCATACACTCATAGAATCTCAGAATCATACAACAGTTTGGGTTGGAAGGGACCTTAAAGATCATCTTGTTCCAACCTCACTGACATGGGCAGGGGCACCTTCCTCTAGAACAGGTTGCTCAAAGCCCTGGCCATCCTGGCCTTGAACACTTCCAGGGATGGGCCATCCACAGTTTTCCTGGGTAACCTGTGCCAGTATCTTACCACCCTCACAGTGAAGTTCTTCTTCCTATTTCTGATCTAGATCTACCCTCTGCCAGTATGAAGCCATCACCCCTTGTCTTCTCACTACAAGCCCTTGTAAAAAGTCCCTCCCCAGCTTTCTTGTAGGCCTCCTTCAGATACTGAAAGGCCACAAGAAGGTCTTCCCAGAGCCTTTTCAACTCCATGTTGAACAACCCCAACTCCCTCAGCCTGTCCTCCCAGCAGAGGGGTTCCAGTCTTCTGATGATCTTCATGACCCTCCTCTACACCCCCTCCAACAGGTCCATGTCCTTCTTGTATTGGGAGCTCAAGAGATGGATGCAGTAAAGCTAGATGCATCATCCCTCAGCAGGACTTACATCCTTTATCCTCAGACCTGATGTGAAATCCTACAATGTGCATGTGAGTGCTAGGTTCTGGCTGAAGGACACTCTACACAGGCAAAGGAAGGTGTTTTGTCCAGTTTATACCTTGTGTATTTTATACATGGAGCAGACGAAGGCAGGAGAGGCAGTTTCACTTTCTCCCGTTGCTCCAAAGGACACATTGGCTGCTATTTGTTTGTCACAGTATTGCATATTTGGACTCCAAAACCATAAATTTGAATAAGAGAGCTGCTTCCTTTTCCTAACAAATGCAGCTTATTTATAAAAACAAACCACCAAGGCAATAGAAACAGAATGGAGGGAAGTTTTCCGAGCAAAACAGCAATATTGACATGATTAATCTTTTAGAATGTTGTGACTGAATCCAACACTTGTTTTCCTGTAAATCTGTGTGATTTGCTGATGATAAATGTACATTTCTGACCAGAACACAGAGTGCAAATCATTGTGAAAAAGCACTGATAAAATATTACGCAAATAACAAGTATCTGGTAACTGCAGGTGAAAATCACAGTTTCTGTGATATTTATTACTGCAGATATTAGAAATATACTTCATAGGTTAGAGTGTTGTATATTTTCTTTTTGAACGTGACAGAAATACAGATTTCTGATCAGAACACAGAATGCAAATTATTGTGAAAAAGCACTGATAAAATATTATGCAAATCACAAATTACAGGTAGGTACAGAAAAAAATAAGTACCTGTGATATTTATTACTGCATGTATTGGAAATACACTTCATCATTTTAAGTGTCGTATGCTTTATTTTTATTATCTGACACGATGACAAAATAGTTACATGGTAATAATACTGAAATGGAATTTTTTTAAAGGGAAGAAATTGTGAGAAGTTACTTAATATGTAGGTTCTTGCATGTGTCATTGCCACTTTAATATGAGATAACAAGGTTTAGATAAGAGAAGTTGTGGTGTTACTATAAGCAAAATGGGTTTTAAATGATGCTTCAATTCATATTTCAGTTTTCTGTTCCCATTCGTTACCTTATATTGCTTTTTTCATTACAGAAACTTTTCCATACTGGATTAAGTAATGCCCTTAACCTAATATATTTGCCAATTTAAAGAAGGCATGCATACATGAGATGATGAGGATGTAAATTGTGAGTCATCTGAGTCATATTTCACCGCCATTTTTCATAAAGAAATGCATTCGTTGCTTATTTTAAATCCTTTTATAAAGTTTTCAGACAAAACAAGGTCAAATCACATATAACATCAGATCAACGAAGAGCAAAGGTCAATGGTTCGTAACGATAGTTTTTAAAGGTGGTAGGTCAATGTGCAAAGCCGTAGGATTTTTGAAAATAAAGAAACACATCTTGCGCTGAGGATACTGCAAAGGAGACGTCCTGGTTTAGAGCATTTATTTTAAAAGACAAATACCTCCCTAACAACAAGCCCTTGATGTCTCTGACACAAGAGACATGCAAAAGTCATTAAGGCTGTCCCAGCGGAGCTCCTACAGTTGCTACACTTTAGGGTGGGTGTGAGCATGCTTAAAATTAAATTACTTTAAAATAAAGTTAGAGCACTAAGCAATATCCTGCTTTTGACTCAGCAGGGTTTCCCGTGAGAAAAGAAAGTGGGCAAAGAGAGCTTAGAAAGACAGACAAACATATTTACCCCTAGGTGGAAGGTACAAATTAAATTAGCTTGCCACAAAAGGGAGATGTTTTCTCCTTCTGTTCAGATGTCATGGCAGTGAGGAAACATCGTCTGGGGCCAAGAAAAATGGCACAAATGCATTCATCTAAGCTACCATTCATCCTGTTCCAAGGTCTAAACAGAGCACATAAAAGAACTGCACTGCTGAAGCACTTCCTTTCCTTAGTTACCAAATGAGAACTTGCAGAGGAACATGGGAGCAGAGGGTGGGGATCTTTCCAGCATGGATTTCACTATTGTGGTGGGAACGACAGAAGATGTCATAGACCCGATGAGGCTGGATGTGAAATGCCACTGCCACAATCTGATTCCCTCTTCGCAGTGGGGGGAAGCTCCACATCGCACTCGGTGCTGTGTGTTGGAAGGTGCACCGCAAACTTTTCCTCTCTCCCTCTCTAAAGCTGGAAAACAATAGAGGCACTTCCTGAGAGTCAAGTATATCTTTTATTGCACCTCATTAATATGCATGTTTTTGGCACTCACTGGGGTTCAGCTGGTACGCTTTCCAGTATCTCATTCTTTATTTATATGAGACTGGGAGGTGTGACCTATGGAGCCAGTTGGCTGTCATGAATTGGAATATTCATTAAGCCTTGTGAATTATGCATCGGGCTGCTTATAACACCAAGATCCACAGTTGATCCAGCCAGGACTTTTAACTGCTTCCCATTAGGTGGAATGATCCACAGACTGGTAAAAACATACATGTGTGCTGTACGCTGCAGAAATCGCTGTGCCAGTAATCCAGGGAAGTGCTTGGGGATTTTGTGATTCATGCTCAGCAAAGTCAGTCTAATCTTTGTGTTTGTGTTTATTTGAAGAGTTTTAGCATTGAATTTCTGCTCTTGAAAGTCGCAGTCGTATTGCATTCCTCTAGATTTTGAGCTTTCCTTCCAATCGTTCAGCAGCCTGTACAACAAATTGTTTTCTTGTCAGGCTTAGAGGTCTGCATCTGGCATGAAACCCTCTTTATATAGATATCAAGTGCTATTTTCTGTGGGAAATTCAGTGTTAAGAAAGAACTCTGAAGAATACGGGTACTTACAAAATGAAAACTCTTTCTTGCCTGCAAGGTCATTTCTTACTTTATTTGATCAAGCTAAACATCACACAGAGGCTCGGTTTGATTTTCTGCCATCGCTTCTGCATTTTGCACATATATTAAGGTCATATTTGTCTTAGTATTTATGAACTAAGGTTGCATAAAAAACATTTTATCCTCTAAAACCAGTAGTTAACGTCTTACTTTTACTTCAAAAATTACCTATTCTTAAACTCTCTTTTCTTTTTACTGAGAGAAGGCTTAAAATGGAGGCAAGTGGTTAAAGTAAATAAACAAACAAACAAATGAATAAATATTTCTGAGAAACGGGACATGTCAAGATTAATGAAGGATTTTAAAAGCCTTGGTCACTTTAATAGTATCAACAGGTCTCAGTGCAGAAAAGTTGTCTTGTCACCTTATGACCTTTTAGCTTGAGATTTGTAGTTGCAGTCTGACCCATACAAGTGAAAAATGTAAAACTAAAAAAACCCCCACCAGACTGAACCCCAAAAACACTTCCACTGAAATTCTTCACGTGGATTTTCCATTTACCATGAGGGGTTTTGTACTAGGTGTTAAGTGTCTTTCTGCTGAAGCATACCTGCTGAAGCGAGTATCAGCTCTACATGAAGCAGTTGGGAGAAGCAAAGCTCTTCTTGCACAACCTGAATTCACCACATTGTTTGTGATAAGTTCTGTGGCCTGGCCTGAAAGTGGATAGCCTGATCTATAAAAAGGTCACGGGTGAGCCCTGTGTAAAATGGCATTGTTTACAGTTTTTTTAGTGAAGAGATTAGCTGTCATTTATTTCCACATACCTTAACTGAAGAGCTTTAAAGGTTCCCAGCAAGAGCATGTTCTTTTCTCTTTCTCAGCCTGTCACATACTTGTCAGATTCAATAAAATTCCTTACCTGAATTATGCAGATGAGGTTTTGTTGTGTCCAGCACCCATCATTGTTCATCTCCACTACAGCTGAAACTTCTAGCAGCCCTCTTGCTTATACTGCCTGATTTCAGCACTCCTTAGGTCAAGACCTTTCAACCTCAGGGCTTGACTTATGCCACAACCATTTGACAAATCGCCCAGGCCTTCACAAAAGCTGGTTGAGCTCCAAAGTGACTGCTCTCTATACACCACTGTTTCACTGTTTTGACATTTCCTTCTCACTTTTCCCCTCAGTAATTAGACAAAGGAAGAAAAAGACATTTGTGTCCAAGGAATGCTTTCATTTAGGGCTGTGATAAATGGCTACCCTTTCCGAGGAGCTACGGTCCCACTGTAGGAGAAAGTTTCTTCACAAGGAAACTGAGCAAGGACAACTGCCCACTTTCTGCCTTGGGGGGGCCTAGAGGGTGCGGGGGGCACACAACATCTTCCACTGTAAAGCCTGCACAGCACATCTATTGATCTTATACAGCTTTTTCATCCAAGCAGTCTATTGCGGTTGAACAAGTTGTCCAGACTGTATGTTCATTTGTTGCTCATAAATTGGCATAGGACAATGTAGCATGTTTAGCATAATGGATGGAATAGCAGACCAAGCTGGACTAAAATGTAAATGATGGAAACAAAAGAAAGCATGTCTTTTCCATTCTTTTTAGTTGTTTTGGTTTTTTTTGTTTAAGAAATACAGGTTTTCTAGGATACACAGAAAAGACAGGAACGTTTTATCTGAAGTCTGACACAGATCCTTTTTGTTTCTTTGGTCAGTTTGCTTCTTGGCTTTGGTTTCTCCATATTGACCTGCAAAATATGAGTATGAAATTTACAGCCTTTCTAAAGTGTTTGTGACTCTCTCAGTGAAGAGCTCTGTGTGAAGCACAAGGCATTATTAGAAGCAGCAGGGCTTGTAGCATCGTTCTTCTACTACGTGTCTCCAATTTAAAGCACTGCTTCATTCAGAAGAGCTCGCTCTAATCAGAGCACATTAAACCCTGCTGCCCATAATTTTTCATTAATTTCTCCTGAAATAACACTAATTTATTGGACTATCAATAATTTGATATATTAGTGGAGCATGACAAATTTGAAAGTATTTTCAAGGGATTCAGACCAAGATCTTTTAATTGTAGAAGTTAGTATGGCTAAAACAAAACTGGCATTGTAACATCAAACATTTCTTAATAGAGAGAACTTATGTCAACCATGTTTTTATAAGCTTCTTTCAGATTATTGTGTTAATGCTTATTGTTCCATTGGGAAGAATGGCTGCCAAACATGTGAAATAATTGAAACTGCATGTGACTCAGTTGTTAGAGCTGCAGTGAGGAATTAGGGTGTTACAATTCATGGTATGGTTAATCTGTCTCTTCTGTTCATGGTAATGCATTAATCAGAACATTACCAAATCATATTACCAAATCACTCAAATTATTTTTATGATCTGATACTACATTAGGATTAATAAACCAACAAAGCTGCCCTTGGAGTTCTGTGCATGATATACGACCCTTTTCTCCAAGGCTTGTAATTAAGAGCAGGACAAACACCAGAATCTTCTGAGTACTTAATTTTCTGTGGCACAGGATTAGCATGCTTTTCTCTGTTTGTAGTGTTGCCATCTCGTGACACTACTTGTTCCTCAAGAAACAAGGAAGCTGGAGTGCATTACTTATAATAGGGTAGGTTAGATGCATTTGCAGTGTAATTTCTGTGAAGTATGAACATAATGGGGGTAAACAGTTGCATCTAGAAATGTCATCTTTTAGGAAACTGAGGTCTGTGCCTTTTCACTTCCTGTGTGCATTGCATCCATATACAAATCCATAATGTAATTATTTTGGCAGCAATCCTACTATTAAGTAGAAAAGGAGGAAAAAAAAAGGGGGGGGGGGGAGTGGAAAGCAAGCATGAATTTGCCTTGATTTTTTGGCTTTGAAAACAGAAGGGCTTTCTAGAAGTTTCCTATGTTAACTTTCTGGACCAGATAGCCTTCCATACCTGAAAGAACACAGCCCCCAGGCTGGTAGCAGGATACATTCCAACTCACACTTCCTTCCCAGTTCATGCAAATGCATTCAGTAGTGGAATGGGATGGGGTGGGAAACCATGGGAACCTGGTTGTGAAACCTTTAACTAGTATAACATTATTGAAACTGTTCATCAGGCTGAACCAACCGTTGCAAGTTTAATGATGCCAGGAAGCAGAACAGCCACGTCTGTGCTCCTTTCTCAGGCAAAGCACTGCACTGTCGTCAGGATCTTGACCTGCCTCCACTTGCGGAGCTCAGACAGATGCAGTGTCTGTGAACTGCCACAGTTCATGTTTTCAGGGGCTGTTCATCCCGTTGTCTTCTTCCAGCTTTCTTGAATCTGCAGGATCTTGTTCTTGTCAGACTTGGGGATACTTAACTTTTTGTTAATTTCCTATTCATATCTTGAATGTGTTCAACACCATGTCTTAAACCTCCCTTTGCAAATGTATCTTGTGGCTTCCATTAAGAACAAACACTGCACTGGCCCTAAGGAAGTTCAATAAGCAATAAAATAAAATACCCATCAGAGACTGAGGGTTTTGGCACCATTAGAGAATTTATATTGGTAAACATTGTTAACATTTGTGTAATAGGCATTGCATCTATTAGCTCTTTCCACAGCCGTGAAAGACAATTTTCCACTGAACCAATCTCAGCTCTCATTCAAAAATGTGAAGAAAGCTAATATCTTATATTTGGATATGTTAACATCATCAAGCCAGCATAAATAAGAACACCAGAATAATTATTGTGAAACATGCCTTCAGAATTGCTTTTGGAGAGAAAAGCATCAACCTTCTCAAAGGTAAATATTGCTTGATTTTTGTTCAGTCGGTTGGAAACAAACAGGATTCACCTCATGTATTGTTAGGTGAGATCTAGAGTGGCTCAAGTGTTAGCATCATCCTGTTAGGTATTTCCATGACTTCAGGCAAGGAACAGTAGCTTAGTCCATGAGTGTGCATTGGTCTTTCTATTCTTTTACAGAGCAAAATTAACTAGAATCTTATAAAAGAAACAAGGGTTCCAAAGAATTCGTTAGTTCATCAGCCTGTTCATCATGATTACCTCTTCCTACTTCTTCCTAAGTTTAAATGAACCACCTGGTATGTGGATGTATGGTAACTAAACCCAGTTCACACACAATGTAGCTGGGCTGACATAATCTGGTCTCCTTTATGTGGGCAGTGTTTCCAGGTAGGCTACAATTAGTGACATGCAATTAATGACCTGGAAAAAAACAGTACTATGGTTGATGCATACAGCTGAAGAAACAAGAGAAATTATCTGGGTCTACAAGCAAAAGTGGTCCTTCACTAAAAAATGAAAAATCTTCCCTTGCTGGTATGGAGCTATGGACATTTTGGGGAGTTTTGTTTTCATCCACTACTTTATGAACATTGGGACACCCCGATAAATGACAGGGCATAGATGTGCAACAAGGACTACAGATAAACCATTGTGAAAACAAATCCATGAGTCTAAGTAGTCGTGAGCCTCACATACTTATGAGAGGGAGTTTTTGCCTTCCATCTCATGCCTAAAAAGTACAGAGACCTGTTGGAAAAAAACTGTGTAGACATTGTAAGAAAAGTGTGCAAGGAGGCTGCAGACCCTCTTCAAGAGAGTCTCTGGTCGTGTGCCATTTCTTGGCATTCAATTCAAGAACTAAAAATTCTGATTTTTTTTGAATCACATATTCACCTGAAGGAACCAGTTAGCTCCGCAATGCTCCTTCTTCCCTAAGAGAAGCTGTAACACAAGACATTAAATTCTCCTGTCCCTTGGCAGAGGAACAATGTTAAGCGGAAAGAAAGGAATTGATGTCGGATGTTTCAGGTCTTTAGACATGACTATATGTGTTTATTTTTACATTGTGGGTGTGCAAAACATTAGGAAGAAGTTGATCAGAATTTGTGGCTTGCAATTGCCTCTAGGGCTTCATAAAGTTTTGAAATGGCAGTGGAGCCCTATTTGTTACTGCAGTAAGGTCCATGGGTGATCTTCTTTCTCCTTTATTTGAAAGATATTTGTCTGCATTATTGAGTTTCCTTTTAACTAGATCAGTCCAGTGATGATTATCCTTTCTGTCTCCATTGCTTTTTTCAATATTTATCAAAGGATTTCTCTTTCCAGAATGCCAAAAATTTCCCCAGAGATCAATTCTTTCTACTTTTTCTCTTAAATCCTCCCAATGCAAGACAGCAAAATTATTTGAAACAATAAAGCAACGCTATTTGTAAAAAAGCAACAAAATCGATTCAGATATCCTTTTAAGAGACTGAGAAGTTATTTTCTACCACAAGAGATCACTCATAACTACATCTAGTTCAAGATTCGGCTTCAAGAGAAGAAAGTGTGAAGAATGTGAAAGTGAAGAGATGCTTTCTGTCCGAGTTCTTTAAAATCACAGATAAAATCCCAGTTCTGTAGCTATTTTTGCACTCATCCATTGCAATTGCTTTGTTGAAGGATGTGTTTCAACAACCTCGCCATGGTATGGGATCACAGATTGCAATATTCAGGCAAATTAATGAGTGAAAGCTTGATATTGTCATTGTAAAGATCTTCCTTACATGGTAAAGGCCCAAAGTTACATAGAAATATCTTCATATGGGGGGTTGGACTTGATGATCTCTAGAGGTCCCTTCCAAATCCTAACATTCTATGATTCTATAATTCTTTTTTTTTAGACAAAGCTTCAACTGTAAACCCACTTGTTGACCCATATCAAAAGTTTAAGAGCAACAAAACCAGAATTTTATGTATCAGAAGGCCTGTGGAGAGGGGAGGATGCAAGGGTGCTCACAGCATGAGGTTCATCCCCAGGACATCTCAGCTCCACCACAGGACAGGACTACTGTCTGTCTGTTCCCTGTCCAAGACATTTGACTGCTCCCAAATGTGTGGTGAAGCGGTGGCACAGGTTGACAATATTCTGGTTCAAAACCACGTATGGATCAAAACCTGTAGTTTGGCCAGCTCTGGTGTATGAAACCAGAGTACTTTCTTCCCCACTGACCTCGCAAAACTTGTAGACTCAGTTTTTGTTATTCGCCTGTATTTCTACGAATTGCATGTTGTCAGAAGGCTAAGGTTTGTAAGCTGTGCTGGCCTGAGAGGGAAAAAGAATTAAATATAGGTGAGACAATATTTCACAAGTTAATTTCATCATGTTAATTTTCTATTATGCTCTTTGAACCTAGAGAATGCCACTTGACATAAGCAATTAATTTGATGATTTTTTTTTTTCCCCCCTCAATTTCAAACCTTATTTTTACAGTATGGAATGCCTTCAGGACCTCACAGCTGGTCCTTCTGTACAGGACCAAATTAAGTCCTACACAGAGATAAGCACAGAGGAACTAGCACTACCTTCAGTGTAGTTATTCTTACCTTACTCCTCTGTTCTCAAAAACATTGTTTTTTAACTCAGCTATGCTTTATACTGACATTCTTTATCTTGAAAGATTTGATGCATCTAAAGGAGTTAGCATCCCTTGCAATCATACATGTGTCCTAATCCTCAGCTGGTGTAAATCAGAGTAACTACACTGACAGCTTAAGATATGGCCCGTGGTGAATGTTGTTCATAACAGCCTCTAACAAGATTGCTGTCATATGAGTTATTCTTCTGTAATACACATGCTACAGATAACAGGTTTGCTGTAGTTCCCTTTCTAAATGTAGCCCATTAAGAAATTGGAAAAATGCCACGTCCTGAACATAGTAAAAGAAATACTTAAAGTGACCAGCACACTCTACAGATAATTAACTTCAATGGATGGTTGGTTACAATCATTTAATTGCCAAACGCTAAATACTAGTCAATTAAAAGGTTATAAAATGTGATTGTTGAATACAATTAAGGTATGTTAGAATAATATTTCCATACAGACATAGTGTTATGCATCTCATACATTTATAAACTATGCTTTTAATGCATACCGAAGTGTGAACATGCACAGTATTGCAGTTCTACTGACAGCAGCAACGTCTGGGTGATTGCACCCTTTGAAACAAGCTGTGTGGAATAGTGCTAATTCTCTGATCAGTAAACATCGTTCTCACCTCTGCCTTTTAATGACAGAAAGTTAAATGAGATTATATTCATTGGGGTGGTGTGGAGGGAGAAAACAAATTTAGGTAGGTTGTGTCTCAAGCCATATTTTACATTAAACATGTTTTAAGCTTTCACTTCATACCAGAGAAGAAGAAGAAGAAAAAAATGCCCACAAAATATGTGCTGTTTTGGACAAGCTTGTATGAGGAAATGCAATTTTTACTCTGCTGCCTGCTCTGCCTACTTATATTTTCCAACCTCTTGTTCACCTAGTAAAAACTACAGATCGCCAACTATTAAATGCTGTTAGTAACTGTGGCTAATGCAAAAGCATTTTTATTTAGTTACACTTGGCTGCCATCAAATCTCTAATTTGTGTTGCCGGGTATTCCCTTTTGATCTTTAGCTGAAGTTCTGGCATGGAGAATGTAGTGAAAAAGCGAAAAAAAATAAAAGCAATAGGAAGGAAGAGTGTAAAAGAGGAGAAGTAGGGAAGGCAAGAAAAAGTGAAGTGAAAAAGTGTCTTCATACTAATGTAGGACTAGAACAAAACAGTGGGAAATTTATGGGGGGAAGCAATTTTGTTAGAACAAAAATAAAGGAACACTCAAAAGGGGGAAGAAGCCCTTGAGAAAGGAAGGGCACAAAAAGAAGGAACAGGGAAAAGGGAAAGCAAAGGGAGATACTGTAAGAAAAGAAAGATGAATGTGAGAGGTTTGAAGAAAACTGGGACATTTGCTGCTGACTTACACTGTTGCTCTTTGTCTGTCTTCATGGATCTCCAATTCTCAGCTGAATTCTAGGAGGTAGAAGTGTTAAAATGACTGTTCCCGACCAACACTGAAATTTGCAGACCTTCTGTGGGAAAGTAAACTTCAGTGTGATATTTTACAACAAGTCCTGAAGTTAAACAAGCCCCAGGGAACTGACAACCTTCTCCTCATTTTGAGGCTCTGCTGGGGCCTGAGTCACCATTTCAGAGCGTCCTACACGAGGATGCTGAACACTTTGCATCCGTGATTCATCTGCCTCCTTACTGCCTTCTCACCACACTTTCATCCATGAGCAGACTTCTTTTACAGCTTCCACAGTCTTTGTCTCCCTATTTAAAGGAGTCCCTTTTTTCACTCTTTCTGGATGTAACTGTCCTCCATATCCATCCAAGAGATTCTCCCCTCCAGACTTCAGGTGATGGCTAATTCCACAAACTGTGCGAGAAGATGAACATCACCACAGATGAGATGTCTTTGTGCTATTCCAAACATTTTATGAGCCTTTGCCATGTTCCTGTCCTATATTTTTTGAATTATGAGTCAAAGATCTACTGTGCCTTTCCAGGAAAGCCATGTGCAGCACTGTGGAGAAACTCAACGACCTTCAGGAAACTGACTCAGAGCTTCTTCAGACTTTCACAGTGTCCCATGGGCAGAAGTCTTTGCAGCTACCCACAGGTTTTCTATATTTGTTGTTTGTTTCTAAATGACCTTTCCTTTCCGAGCCTCTTGATTGTTATCTTTATACTGAAATCTTCCTCCTTGTGTCTTTCTTTCTCATTCTTTGTCATCCATTCAGGATTCACCATTTTTCATAACCTTCCAGTACCATGTTTGACTTGGTGTTGTCAGTAGATCATCTCTTCCTCTTTCTCGTGCATCTCTGTAGAAGACTTTTTCTTCTCCTTAACCTGTCTGAGAAATTTCAATGCAATACAAAACCACTGAAATGTCTCACTAGTTTTAGGGTACCATTTTATTTAACAAAGGTGCCTTTTTATTTTTTCTTGACAATTCTACATAGTTTGAATACTCTCTCTTTTTTTTTTTTCTCTCAGTGGAGCATAAAGTTATTCCTATGTCTGGTTTTATAGAAATGGGTTTTACTGGACCTCATTTCTATACAGCAGCTCTTCTGGCCTACAACCCAATTTTACTTATTACTAAGTTTATTAGTCCTACCTGATGACTTCCTTTTCCCCTTCCTCTTCTTCTTCTTATTCCTCTTCCTCCCCTTCCCCTCCCCATCCCTTCCAATAAAGTTCATTTAGAAACTGAGGGCATCACTTGGGGAAAACAAAAAAAAAAGAAAAAAATCAAAATATCTCAAATATTTTACTTTTTTTCTCCCCTTTTCCCTTCCCCTTCCCCTTCTCTTCATCTTCCTTCTCTCCTCTTTTCTTTCCCCTCCCCAACCTTTCAAATCAAGTTTGATTGGAAACAAAAGGGATCACCTGGGGAAAAAAATACCTCCAAACCCTCTAATTTTTTGTTTTTATATTCTTGGATCATGATCTCAGCTTATTTTTAAGCCTGTAATAATTATGATTTACTCTTTACCAGAGGATATGTTGCTCTAATTTTATGCCCACACATAGGATTTCAAGAAAGGTATCACATATGATAAAGCTTTTCAGAATGGTTTCCTCCCAGGCGAGCCCCAAATATGGTGAGATAAAACCATCCATTTTCTTCACAAGAACTTTACTCACCTCGCTCCTGCTCCAGCTTCATGATTTTACTTCATGCTTTTTGTTTTCCTCCCATCACCAGCAGTGAGTTTTAACCAGTTTTGAAACTCTGCTGTAATCGAGGCTCTAATTAGGAAGTGTAAAAGAGGTCAGCTCTACTTTCTGATGTAGGAAACCCTTAGGGCTTTGTCTTCACCAAGTAAAAGGTGGGAGTGGAGGAGGGCTCAGTAAGCACAACTTTTAAACTACAGCAGATGAAATCTGTCCTCTCTCACACACAATTCCTACCTCAGGTAAAACAAGAGTCCGTCTGTTGTATTACACACAAGGATAGACAGCATCTGTTGTCCTGAAGGGTGAAAAAATAGCCCCACACCCTTGCAACAGTAAAAATAAAGCTTTCAAGTATTAATTCCTGGTGAAGCTTTTCTGCAAATGAGAAACTCATTGAAATAAAGTCTTGCTCCAGCCATGGAGACAAAAAAGGATTCACGGCCTTTGTCAAAGACTGGCCAGGTTACCTGCTAGTTTGCTGGCCCAGGAGTCAGGGGCTTCTGTGTTGTGAAATGCTCCTCACTCAGGACAGCCTGTTTGTCCCACAACATTTTCTTTGTATTGCACAGTGATAAGAGAAGCACCTCAACTCAAATACCTTTAGGTCAAAAAAAAAGTCAACAGAAAAAAAGACAAAGAGTTCTTGCTGAATAAAGCTTTCTGCTGGTGGACAGCAGATACAGTAAACTTTTCTATAAATCTTTCATACAACTTCCTCTTACACATATGTTCTCACATGAATTTTCTTCCCCTTATTTCAGACTCTTTTTATACTGAATTGCTATATTCTTTCATTGAATGTATCAGTTGCCTCCCTATTTAATACGTTTC
This sequence comes from Ceryle rudis, assembly GCA_033439905.1. Lineage (NCBI taxonomy): Eukaryota > Metazoa > Chordata > Aves > Coraciiformes > Cerylidae > Ceryle > Ceryle rudis. The sequence goes on from JAAGNO010029002.1 coordinate 23,237, forward strand.
TGTGCTGCCATCAGTTCTCCTGTAGCTTCGATAAGAAGTTGGTGCTGAAAACACCAATCCTGGTCTTATTGGAGTCAATTGCAAAGTGTCCCTTAGGCTTCTGTGCAGTCAGATCAGGCTCTAAATAGCCATTTGACCAGAACTATAAAATAAAAAAGTTTCATCAATTTATAGAAAACGCTTCTCTGCGCAAATCCTCATCATTTTGTAGTCCTGTTACAGCACAGAGCTGGATCGAAGAAAATTAAGAGCACCAAAAGAGTCTGTGAAAATATTAGGCTTGAGTTTTCATATTATTTCCCCTATGCAGCCCAGTATTTACCTATTGTTGATCTGAGCTCAAGGAGACTTCATCCTGAAATAATTCTGAACAAGTTGGTTTGTTATACAGAATAGTCAAACGTGGAGGTGGCATTTGAGTTTTGAGACTCCTTAGTCTTGGCACCTGAATACTTTGTACTTTTGGGCAGGTTTAGAAGCACAAAGGTATTTTTAAAGTATGAAGATGTTGCTCTGTTAACATAATCTTTGGAGAATTAACCCCTTTTATCTTGAGAAAACAGATTTATTTCCTATGCTTGTTCTGATAGCTTCCCTTTAATTTCTTCCTCTTGCCTTCCAATTTGTTCATTCTTTTTTTTTTTTTCCTTTTTTTTTTTTTCCCAATTTATTCTTTCTCTTAATGGAGACGTTTCTTTATCCCCACATCTGCTGTCTAGCCAGGCCATGATACCTTTTTTTACCCCCTGCACATGCAGTCCTGTAAAAATGTGGCAGATTGCAGAGTTCAAGTGCTCCGAAATGTGAAGCGAAACAGCTGCGCCTAATCACTTGCACAAGGAAGGTTTTTGGAGCTTCAGTTTCAGCTCTCATCTGCCTGGAATCCCATATTTCCTGTGTCCAGATCGAGTGGCAGGCAATGTCAGAGGTCTTTGATATATGGGCATCATATTCAGAGCCAGTGCAGGAGGCCCTTCGTTAACAGCCGCAGCACGTTTTTTAATTTGATATAACTTCCAGACATTTTCTTCACGTTCAGCTAAGTGTAGTTCCCGTAGAGAGAAGCACACAGTTTTTAGCAGTCATTTATCAAGCCAGAGGTAATTCACATTATTGAATGTGGGTTGTTTTTTGGTTTGGTTGTTTGTTTTGTTTTGTTTTTTTAATGCATCACTTGCTTATACAAGTCACGGGGAACATCAGACTTGCAGAGAACAGGTCCATTCCCTTCATTTCTTTAATGCACCTTGAACGTCGCCCCATGAGGATAGCCTCCCCTCAAGACGTGCTGTATGCTTCACTTAAATGGTCTTCTTGAGCTCAACTGTCAGTCATTTCACCTTGATGCATCCTGGCCACATCACATATGCAAAGAGCTCGTACTGAGTTTATTTAGAGTAACTCCAAGTAAAATGATGCAGGGGTTTATATCCCTAGGACTATATCCCTAAGATCATAGGATAAGGTCCTCCTTATCTGATCGACCAGTTGCATGATAAATTGTCTTACCTAATGAAGTAGAAAACTGGGTGTGAGCAAACTATTTCCTCTTGGGTGATGTATATCACACGGAGTAACTCACAAACTTTCTGATTTGGGAACAAAGGTTAAAAAGTAAAATTAATGGAAAACAGACAAGAAATGAAAAGCCAGATCTCCTCCAGTGCATAGCTGGCTTTGAAAATCTCGCTGTTCCAGCTAAACACAATTTGAAAAGCATGTGCAGACAAAAGGTGACACATAAAATTGGAAACATGAGAAATTGTGACTGATGAGCCTTCAGAAAAGAAAATATAATTACCAAAGGACAATTAGATGTATTTTATTATGGATTGCCATTGCATTTATTTATTTAGATGTGATAAATTACTGCTGAAATGGTTTGATTTAACCTTTTCTACAACATTTTATCAAACTGATCTTTGTGATCAGCGATGCTTTGGAATGTGAACTACGCAGGAGGCAATACTGGATGTTCAGCACTTTCAAACCCAGCTCTGTTTACCAAGCATAAATGCAAATGCCAGTTAAACTACTTTCAGTTCTCTCCTTCTGCTGTTCAAGTGCAGGAACAATTATCTCCATCAATATTTAATGGCCTAATCCTAAACAGACAGTTCCACAAGTACAGGCAATAGTCCCGTTAACGTGCTGTTAATTTTCAAGCATAGAGGCTGAAATGGACTATAGAGTTACTGAAAATGAGTAGAAGTACATTTCCCTAAGGTAAAATACACTCAGCAGCCTCTGAATAATGGAATTAGATTTTTTCCATGGTTCTGTTTAGTGGATTAAATCTCTGCAGTCCTCTCCATTCATCTCTGGAATGTGCCTTTTCCAACTTTTTCCTGGTATTCAATGCAAAAAATCCTTGACTGCCTTGTGCTCCGGTTGGTCACTGTGGAGTTGGCAAGGGATGTAGCACTGGGGAGGGGTTATTTACTTGATTTCTCCTCTGATTAACTCCTTATGAACCATACTTGTTTCCTTAGATCCTTTGTCAATTAGGAATAAGTAAATCAGAACTTGGTCTGCTATTGATCCCCGTCCTGTACTGCAGAATTTAATACCATCCCACCACACGATGGAAGTCTCTGATTTCTACCACCAAAAAAAAAAAAAAGAAAATAATAATATTTGGCCACTGTAAGAACATGTGTCTTTATAAATACTTTTTTTTTTTCTTCTTCTCAAGAAATATTCAGCCTATTACATTTGTATCATGACTGCTTTATTTCTGAAATCAGACATTTTAAAGCAAATAGCCATCTGCCACATATATATACATTAAAGTTAACTCTTAGCAGAGGGAAGAAATTACTTAGAAAGATGCAGGGAGTAACAGTAGTGGAAACAAAAGCTCCTTTTTTATTCTCAGGCTAAATACAGCATACAGCAGCTGCACTGCATGCTAAACCCATATTATCCTCTTTATGACCTCAGTTTTGACCTTAGACGGGGTTTCATGGTCAGCTTAAAAGCAGATAGTATTTTTGTTTCTAACCTGACTTCTCATGAGGCTCTTTTGAACACAAGTTACAATTAGCCTCGTGAAAATAAGCTAAATACCTGAGCCTGAGGTTATAGATTTCTTTATTTATGGGAAGGTAAACCTACCCTATATGAAGTCCCTGGGATGACTTTCCTTGCAAGCCACAAAGCCAAAAGTCAATGTTTGTCTGTTCCGCAGTGTATTCCCAGATGATAGAACTAAGAAGCCACCTGCTTTCACATTAAAATGTAAAGCCTATCTACAAATCTAGTTATTTAGAGCGTCCTCCTGTAGAAGCCCCTCAAGAACACATTTCACACTGCCAGAGTTTTGGGATTCCTCTGTGCTCATCAGTCTGAGTAACTCTCTAATCCCATCATGGTAACAAAATGTTTAAGATATTAATATTGGTAATAAAATATAATAAATAGTCTTCATTGTGTAAGATAATGAAGAATAAGTCAGTTTGCAAGTTTCTTGGTAAACGACGGGGAAGCTGACTCTGTCTGAATGCCAGACTGAGTAATGTGATCATAAAACTGACTGAAAATGCTAAGGTTTTTTCTCGATCTGCAGAGTGCTGAACACCCAGTAGTCCAAACTGATTTGAAATTCGCAGGCTGAGAATTTGTTTTTCAAAGACAAGAAGAGAAAGTGTAAAGAAAATACTCAACAGTCTCTTTATAGCCTGTTGTCAAAGGTGAGAAAACATGTCAGTGAAGTCAAGTTTGGGGTTTCTTTGTAGAGTATGCAGATAAATCCAAAAAGAGAACTTTATGTACCGTTTTGGTTTTTAGGATTAGCCAACAGGTACTTGAAGTCTAAATGTTGCACTTGGGTGAACATTAAGCATCAAAATCCTTTTGATCTTGCCCTTCCCTCACATAAAGATGAAAGACATGCTATGTTTCTATGACACAGCATTAATGCTATATTATTAATAACCAGATTAACCTTCACTTTGGACCTACTTCATCCATATGCAGGCTTTGCCTTGATCTGTTCTTGGGCTCAGGTTTGCCATTTGGACCAAATCCTGTCAGTGTATAACTATTTTTATTTTAGATTACATACAAATGTAAAAGTATCATAACACATCCATCCAACTTTTCCCTCAGTTTTCACCAGCTCAGACTGCAGATGCACCAAAACTTAGCTTGATATGTTAAAGGCAGACCTTTCCCAACCCTTTAGGCTGTCTGAGGTTTTCCTGATCTGTGCTACAAATGGTAAGAGTCAAAAGGCTTTTGCATTGGCAGTGATAAGGAGCATCAAAATTCATGAACTGGCCCTGGCAAGGCTGCTGCAATGCAAGTACAGAAAATTATGTACTTCTAAGCTATGACTCTAGTCATCTTCCCAGTTGTTTAGAAACAGGCTCCCCATGATGAAGCTGTGGTTATTTTTAGGATCGTGACTTTTCACATCATTCAATTTTTTAGTAATTAAAAATATATATTAATCCAAAACTGACCAACTGGC
>JAAGNO010029006.1:0-31351 GCA_033439905.1 Ceryle rudis
GGGGCCGCCTCAGCCCGGCGGCGGCTTCCCCGGAGCGGAGCCGGAGGCGGAGCCGGGCAACCCCCGCGCCGCGCTGTCAGCCGCAGGAGGGGAGCGGGGCCGAGGCGCGTCGCGCTGCTCTTGGTGCTGGTGCCGCCGCCGCCGGCGGGATGGCGGAGAGCGACGGCGGGCAGCGCGGGGCCGGCCCGAGCCCTGCCCCGGCCGGGCTGCGAGCCGGGCGACTGACGCGGGTGTGTCACCGGAGGGCCCCGGGGCCAGGGCAGCCTGCCCGCTGCTGGCCCGCCCGAGCGGGGCTTCCAGGCGGTGCGTTACCGGGGCGCGAGGAGCCGGGCAGAACCTTGTCACCCCGTGGGGTCAACGGTCACAGCCCCGGAGATCCAAGCTGGCTGGGGGGGAAACGCTGCTGTTGAGATTCACCGGGTTAAAAATCCAACAACTATCAAAAATTCACCAAAAAATGTAAAGGGAATTTAACACGTGGGTCTTTTGTGCCAGAAATTGTGGGAACTCGATGAAGACACCCTGGTCTCATTTCTTAGAGGTCAACTTGAGTCATACCACTGGTGAAACAAATGAGATAATAAGAGCACTCTGGCCTACAAGCTGGACATTGTTCAAGTGCTGTGTTCATGCACTTAGTTTACTCATTTTGTCACCAGAAAGCAAATGCTCATTTAAGTCTAGAAACTAGATTTAGATTAGATAGTAGGAAGAAATTCTTCACTATGAGGGCAGTGAGACACAGGAACAGGTTGCCCAGAGAGGTTGTGGATGTCCCATCCCTGGAAGTGTTTAAGACCAAGTTGGACGGGGCTTTGAGCAACCTGGTCTCCCCTGGCAGGGGAGATTGGAATGAGATGGTCTTCAAGGCCTCTTCCAGCCCAAACCAGTCTGTGATGCTATGATTATTGGTCTTTGTCAAGTAAACAGACTATAAAGCATTCTCTCAATTTTCATTGGGCTTTGATGACTTCAGGATGTGCTTCCTAGTTTTAATACTTTTTAGAAATCTAGCTACTCTTTCAGTACCTGGCAAATTGAATCCAGTCCTGAAATAATTTACCACTTTGTAGTGAGCTGTCCTCTTAAGTGGTTTTAGAGAATGAAGTAAAAGCGATGTCTTAATAGCTAATAGTCATATCTTATAGGTTTTTTCCAGTCCTATGCAGTGGAAGTAGATGTAAAGGATGCCTCCAATGCTACATGCCTGTATGCAAAATGGATGATGAAATTCTTGATAAAATATGAAACAAACAGTAGTGATTATGTAAGTATTTGTGGGTTACTTCTGTTGAGAACTCTATTTTGTCCTGAGTAAAAGTACATTCTCTTTCACCTAGGGTGTTTGGGTTTTACTTTTTTTTTCCTAGTAAGTCAGTTATTAAGTATTCATTTTATAACAAACTATAACTTCTGAAGTAATAATACGAATCACTGTAAGTGTCCTATTGCACATACTCAAATGGCATATTGACCAAAGTTGGTGTGTTCCGTGTGTCGGTGCAGTAATGTTCTTAGCCTGCATAGTAAATGTAAATTGCAGCTCAGCACAGTTAAGATTTGCAGGCAAGTTACATTTGTACTTTTGTACTGGAATCTGATATGTCTTCTTGCATAGTCACACGTCAGGGAGTCTTTTCCAGAATTTTGTAGAATAACCTAAAATAGTCTCGCTAATTTTGTGCAAGGTTGCGTCTGACTCCAGCAGGTTTATAACATTGTCATGGGGAAGAACTGCTCTCTGTGAAAACATTTTAAATCACCCTTTTCTTCTAGAAAAACACAACGTTGAATTTGTCATCCAGTGTGACACACAATGGAAGCGTCTGTGGCAGTGACACACAAGCTGCACTTCTGGCAGTACAGTTTGGAGAAGGTCATTCTTGGAGTGTTAACTTCACCAAAACCAACGAGACTTACCAGGGGAACTTCATCACATTTACCTACAACACCAACGATACTGCTGTATTTCCTGATGCTAAAAGAAAGGGTAAAGTTCAGTGCAGAGTTCTACTTACAAAACAATCTCAGCCAGAAGTGTCAGGTCTCATGTACCTGACCTTGGTTGGCTTTTTCAGAGTTAGAAGGACTAATGATGTATCTAATGACTTGTGTGCTACATCCTGCCTAGCTGTTGTTCGGCACCCCTGCCTGTGGATAAGAACACGGACTAGTTAGCTTCACAAATGTATAGTAAGTGGAACGGAAGGGGAAGGTTAACTCTGTGAACAGCCTTGATCAGTGAGGTGCTGCTAGTAGACAACAGACGTACAGAAGATTCATTTTAGTGTGCACTACTTGACCTTCTACCTAGCAAAGCAGTACAGCGTGGGGCTTTCTGTGTAATAATACCTACTAATAATAGGATTTTTTTTTTTTCTTAAGTACAAGGGTTCATGTTTCTAATGGCTTGTCTAGCTGTAGAAGTTTGGCCGCTTCTGTGCGTTATTTAGTGCTTCAGGTCAGAACATGTAGGTAAAATATTCAAGAGAGGTTAGGATTGTTAAACTTTATTAATTATCTCTTACTTTTTGTCTTACAAAGTTATATAAAAGATAACAGTACCTGTAAATGTTCTTGTAGTTCATAAGGCATTAAAATATTTCTGCTTATTTGTAGGACCAGTTACTGTTGTTGTGAAGGACACTATGCGTCCAGTTCGACTGAATAACGTCTTTGTGTGTCACAATACTGACTTTCTTGAAGCAGAAAACGTAACACAGATTTTCTGGAATGTTACTGTGCAGGCTTTTGTTCAGAATGGCACAATCAGTAAAAAAGGTGAGTATTTCAAATTGTAAATGAGCTTTTTTTTGTATTGCACCGTAGTGCAGGGAGTGAAGTCCCATAATAAAGAATCCAACAGTTCTAAGATCTGCTGTATTGAATTAATGTAAATATCATTTACTACCTCTTCCCTTGTTCCTGGAAAAATAGAAGTGATTTAATAGTATGTAGTAACGTAGCTTGTTCCCATGCCAAGGTGATAGTCTAATAACGTGTATTTTGGTAATTGGGATGTTAAAACAAGCACTTCAGAACTACTGTTGCTGTCTCGATCATTTGAGACTTTCGTTTTCAGTGGTAGCCTCTGCTGTTTCACTTAAATAGTCCAGAGTCTGTTGTCTTATCTCAGAGCTCAATGACTGAAAAGAGATGAGCACATCGTCCTGCTGCATAGGGCTCAATAGAGTTACTTTGTCTGCAGCAAATACATACCGCACGTCTGTAACCATTTGTGCTGGTTTTGGCTGGAATAGAATTAACTGGGGTTAAACCATGACCCCACTTAGCTATCTTTGTCCATGTGTTTCACTTCCATATGTCAGAGGGAAGCAGCACTGCATGTGCTACACGGTTTTAAAACCATGGGCAGTACAGAATTTTGGAGAATAAATGGTAAATTGTTTGGAATACTGTGCCGTAGTGCTGAGCTGGCGACTCCCAGTGGGCCTAGGTTTCAACCGAGATATTGGTATCTGTATTCAACTGACCTCTGAGCCATAAGACTTTAATAAAATTTCAGCACTGAAATGGTTAAAATATCTTTTCAGAATCTAGATGTTCTGCTGATACACCTACTTCTGCACCTACGGTTCCACCTACTACTGCCAATGTAACTACTGCCAATGTAACTACTGCATCTACCACCACTTTATCACCTGCTCCAACTGCTGCTCCCAAACCCGTGGAGAATCCAGACACAGGAAACTATTCTCTTAAAAGTGGAAATAAAACTTGTTTTCTGGCTACTGTGGGGCTGCAGCTGAATGTTTCCCAAGACAAGGTGCTTATCCTATTTTAGAAGAGTAGAAAGATTGTTGTAGTTACTTGGTATGAAATACAAGTGCAGGTTTTGCTGGCTGCCCAGAACTGCTTGTAAGTATTGTACATAGCACCTCTGTGACATCAGAATAGTTAAGTGGCAGAATATCTAGCTTCAAAACCTTACATGGATTCACCATAGCTCATTACTGGGAGTGCATCTAACATTAATAAGCCCGGAACTATCTTAAGGTATAAGACTGTTGGTCCCTGCAGATACTGTCCTTCCCCACAGAGGGAGCCCAAGATAACCTCTTGTATTAGGTCAACAAAATAAGATGTCAGTGCGCAATTTATTTGCTTCTGTATTACTAGCATGTAAATTTAACTGAAGTAGCCTTGGCTCGATAGAAGCCAGGCTCAGCATTCCTGCTGTCATCTTCATGATGAGCTCTTCTAGCCTAAGACTGCTGCTGACTGAAACAGTGGATTCCTCATGGCAGCTGAGCGTCTTTGACGTGCTATGTCTGTATTTCAGCCTGTTCTGATCAACATCAATCCAAAGACAACTACCGCAGATGGTACGTGTGGTAACACAACAGCTACTCTGAAACTGAATGATGGAAACAGCACTTTGATTGGTTTCACATTCATGGTTGTAAGTAACTTCTTTTATTTTCAACTGAGTTTCCACTTCAACAGCATTGTGTGATGATGGCTGATAGTAAAATCCTTTTGTTGCTTGCTGGTGGTGGAGTGTTCCCATATCAGCAGAGGAACTGGCTAGCTGACTGTCTCAAGACAAATGGAGAATTGGCTTAAAGTTGTAGAAAATGTAAGACTGTGGTAAATGTGTTAGCCTTTGTAAAGTATGTGTTCTTAAAGTTCAAAATGCAGAATTGCACACTAACAGTTGGTTCTTGCTTCTTAAACAGAAAAATGCAAGTGCAGGGTTACAAAAATATTACCTGAAAGAAGTGAACGTTACACTGCTCAACCGTCTGAATGGTTCTGGTAAGAAACAGTGTCTGCCTGTAGAGCAAGTGTAAGCTTTTATTCAATGTCTGTATTTATCCGATACTTCTGACTTTTTTCAATGCTTTCTATGCTTACCATTGTTTCATACTTCTAAGTCTTGAAGTTGGTAGGAGCAAAAGTAATAAGCAGAAAATGGCTCTAAGGGTTACTTTAAACAGCAGTGTGGGATCATTCTCTTCCTGAAACTTCAGCTAATGGGGTCTCTTCCTTTGTGATAAACCTATATAAATTAAGAGGATTTCTTCATAAATGTTTTCGGTAACATAATTTTTGAGGTGTGAAATGCAGTGTACCTATTCTGGAGCTTTTTGGTTTTCCTAAACCAGCTGTTGTCTTCTTTGAAGATGCTGTTGTATCTTCCCGCCACTTCTAATTAACTCTCACTGGGAAGAGAGACGACAAGTCCTTCAAAAACTGAAGTATACATTTTTCCAAATCAAAAGTATGTTGGTTTTTAAAGTTGATTGGCACAGCTACTGCAGTTAAAAGGGCATTAAAGCTAAAATGCTCATGGCGCTGCTATTTTGGGATGAGTGGAGGTACAAGGAAAGCTTAATGTCTTGTCTATATGGAGGATAGATTACTGCACAGTACTGTAATAACTTCAGTGCCTGACATCTTTCAGTTAAGTAGATCAGTCGCATCTCAGACTACCTTGCAGAATAGTCAGTGTTGAAAAGTTGGCCCTTACAGATTCAGCTCCTTACTCTTATGATTATATTAATAACTCTCTTGCATTTAAATAAAGTGGCCATGCAAATTTCCTTTTTTTTTTTTTTTTTTTTAGTAATTTCAAGTGCAGATAACAGCAATTTCAGCAAGTGGGATGCTTTTCTTGGTAGCTCTTATATGTGCCAAAAAGAGCAAACTCTTGAGATTAATGAAGAATTTCAAGTACATACTTTTAATCTATGGATTCAGCCATTCCTTGTGAAGGAAGATAAGTTTGCTACAGGTAAGAGCTCTTTTTTTGTTAATTCTTGCCATGCTTGCAAAATTCTGGTTTTACACATGAAATGAAGAGTTCTGAGACTGACATTCAAGTTCAAGGAAAGTTTTGTTCTTACTTAAGCATCTGCTGGATGTGTTGGTTCTCTTTCATAAAACTTGTAGGAGCTAGAGAAGCTAAAGAAGGACTTAAGCATTGCCTGGTGGAATAGGTTAGAAGTTACCTGATATCATCTTGACATACAGCTTTTTGTAGCTCAAATATCTAAAAATAGGATAAAACTTCAGCAGAAGTGGACTTTGGTAATACCGTCAGGTGTTTTCTTTCTTTTTACCTGTCAGTCTAAGGAACAGGAGTGTTAGGTGGGGAAAATGAACTGACAGAGCTTCTTTCAGATGCAGTCATGAATATCCAGAACTAAAGAAAGGTTCTGAAATGTTTGCTGCGTTATCCTGGTCTTGTCTGGGGGAAACTGGAATGGCTGAAGTGACCTCTTTCTTAATCTTCAGAGTAACCTGGTCTTTGTACTTGACAACAGTACCTGCAGCACAGTGTTCATTAGACTAGACCAATCTGCGGGCAGATAGATTGGGTGCAGATTTTGTAACTTCCTTTATGAGGCAGAAGTAAGTTAACTCCACAGATATATGCAGGGTGAACAGTCTCTATCATAGTATGCTCTGAAGAGTTAGTAGTTCAAGTCGCAGTCAGCTTCCTTCTAATTACAGTTATTTCATCTCTCTGTAACATGTCTCCATTCTGGACAGGTTCTTGATACCAAATCTAGATCACTTTATTCTTAATGAGTAAGAGTACCAGACTGGCCTTAAGCATGTCTGGTTCTGTCTTAAAAGCAGAAGAGTGTCTACTCCTTTGTGTAGCACAGATCTTGTGTGTGTGAAAACTCATACCCCATTAGCTTACTATAGTTTAGCAAACTTCCCAAGTGATTATAATACTTCATATGTGCTAGATATACCCATAAGACCTCTGCAGTTCTTCCTCTTCTAGTTTAAAGATGTAATAATACTTGATTTTTGAACACCTTCATATTAAGGAAAAACAGTTTTTTATACCACGCCTGGCAAGTATTCTGTCTTTATTTATCCGTTGTTGCAACCTTTTTCTCATCTACAGCCCAGGAGTGTTCGCTGGATGATGACAACATTCTAATCCCAATTGTAGTTGGTGCTGCACTTGCTGGCTTGATTGCCATTATAGTGGTTGCTTACATAATTGGCAGAAGAAAAAGCTATGCTGGATATCAAACTTTGTGAATCTAAATGTGATTCCTGTTCTGATTTCACTCTAAACAAAGCAAGTGCAAGTTCTGAAGTCCAAAAAAAAAAAAAAAAACAAACCCAAAACTTAGGAGTAATTACTAGCCACAGCTAATTGGAGATGAGAGAGAATGTTTATCTCAGATGAAGCAGAACTACGATTTTAGGTTTCCTGCTCTAAGAAGACGACGTGGGTTTCGTAGCTGTTTTGAAGATGTCAAATACTGGATGAACTGCTAGGATAAGGATTTTATCTTGCAAAAACCCTGAAGCTTTCAGGATTTACTTCTGCTTTTTGCAAATTGTAGCCTGAAACAAGGAACACATTCAAAGCTGATGTGCATTTGGCAACTCCCAGAATAGCATAGAATTTGTACTTGCTTCTCTCCTCTGCGTTCCTTAGATGTTGTCGTAACTGTGGGTTAAGCTGGCAGCATTAGTCACTATGTTGACTCCTATTTAACAAGGATTATACAATGCCAAGTAACAACTTTGTTTTCAACAGAATTGAACTTTAGGCTGATGATTAAGTGATCTCTTGAAGTGACAGCAGTAACTTACATAGCCTTGAAAGAATTGAGTAGTTTACTCCTGCCATGGTGTAGTTTCAGGAGCCATTCCTATACCCTCGCTGTACAAACAGAATGGGTAACCCATACTTGCCAAATGGTGGATATATAGGAAGACTTCAGTGCTGTTTCCAAATGCTTTCAAAAAGAAAGATAAATTTCCTGTTAGGCACCAACTTCTTCACCACTTATAATACCTTGGCAGTCATCTAAAATACTGAGTTGAGGCAGAGTTCTGCTAAATTAATACAAGCTTTTTTGCTGGCATCAGTTTAAAGGGAATAACCTTTCTAAATATTCCGGAACTTTAAAGTGCACTTAACTTTAAATCATACTCTGCACAGAACTGGTCTGTCTTGTTGCTTTGAATGACCATTGTTTAAAGATGCTTTCATTTAGTGAGCCAGTATCTGTTGTGGCAGCTTGAGCTGTCTTTAAACCTTCATCTTGAATGGTTCTCTGCCTATCAAAATTCACATTATAACTGCCTGCCATTGGCATTCTGAATGTTTAATGTACTTTGTGTTTGATTGCTGTGTAGCATTTATTAATGTTAAGAATGCAAAAGCCAAACAAGTCTGAGATGGACCCACACCACCTGTTTTTCCTTGCTGTATGGAAAGGATAACTAGCTTAAAAAATGCAGTGCAACTGGACTGTTCTTAAACTGCAGCTCTGTAGAGACTAACCCTTGCTGCACAACTTTCTCTGGCCTCCTGTGCTGTCATACATAGTTTTTACTGCATGGAAAAAAAAAAAAAAAAAAAGTCTTAAGACTTCTAGGTAAGTGTGGCTTTTTTGCATATGTCATAACATGAGCTAACTAAACTAGTAATTTAATGAACATAATGTTGCCTGCAACCCCTTTTAGAATGAGTTACGCCTGCATCAAAGCTGGTTTAGTGTTTTGTTAGTGTTTTCTAGGGTTGTAGAGATGTCTGTGGCATGTTTGTATACAAATCATAAAATACTCTTCTTTCAGTAATTTTTTTTTGTTTGTTTTTGTAAAAACAGTTTAATCTTGACACTAGCCAAGGAAGCAAGTATGGGTGGATAATGCTTACTATAGCTTGTAGTCTACAGCTTGAATTTTGCATCAGTTACTGAAAATCATTTTAATGAAAGTGGGGAACTACTATAAATTTAATCCCGAGACAAGCTTCAAGACTTTCCATTTTAATTTAAAAAAAAAAAAAAGTGGATCTAATTACTTTCATATTCATATATCCTCAAGTGCAGAAGTTCATATAGATTTTTAGCATTTTTGTGACCTGTTTAGTGGCACCAGTTACACATGCATTTCTGTTAAGGAGTAGTTACCACACTCTATTCATCTGACCGTGCAAATTTTTGAACTGTGCACACTCTCCAAGTGACCACACAGATTAGTGCAAACTGCTCTCAAAATTCAACAATACCAGGCGTATCTTTGCAAAAAACCTGTAACTTAATCTTCATTTGCAAGTATGTTGGCTCAGAGATCAAAGTACTCCTAGACTGATGTGCAGATAACTGGTTCAGAAAACACCTCTAAGTTTCACCTGACTGCCTGTTGTTATAAAACCACTAGTTTTCCTGTATGTATTGCTCCATAGGGAACTGTCAACCTGTTCAACATGTGCTCTAAATAATAAAGATTGTTCTATTTCTTAAGGAAACTTGTTCACATTTTTTAACTGATTTGAAAACAGACGTCTTGTACTGTCTTTTTTTTAAAGAAAATAAACTAAATGAATAAGGTCAACTTCAATCAGTCTATATCTGAGATTCTTTTCTATAGCTGGTGAAGGAGCTCCTCAGAGTCCTCTGTGGTCTGTGCCTTAATGCGTTGTTTGCAGCACATTCCAAAGTGTGCTTGGATGCAGTGCACTAGCAGAGGGCAGCTTGGGAACTGAGACATTCTACATCTGCTTCATCATTAGAAATTTGCTGGTAAACACTTTAGGTTTTTTTGTCAATTGTATCTCCACCCAGACAAGATGTTTCAGCGACAGATTTTGCTAGCCATCTTAAACTGCTGTGCAGCTCTGAACAGTTCCGTCATACTGGACAATTAAATCAGTCTCTGCGTTCAGCAAAAGTGGGAAAGCATTAGGGAGCCTTTTGGGAATTAGTCAGTGGCTCCATCCTCTGTGATAAAAGCTGTGTTGATCCTGTCTGGGCTGCCAGTTCTTCTGGTAACACTGAGGAACTTCTACTACTAGATACCTTTCCTGCATTGAGAGACACTAATCTTCCCTTTACCTCTTTCTGGCCTATCTTGTGAACTCCAGGGTCATAGACAAGAGAAAAACTGCAATCTAATCCTACACCCTTTGTTCTGCACAGCTTCTATGATCATTATGTAAAAGCTACCTTCTTATCTGCTGCACAGACTCAAAATAACACTGGCACCTTTCTGAAGTGTAAGGTGAAGTCAGCTGGAGATTCTTTAATGTGAAGCAAAGCACAAATATTTTAATAGGCTCTTGTTAAAGAGCTTAACAGCGGGATTCCCAAGGATGGAAATCAGAGTGAGTTTGAAGTACAGTGGGACTGCAGGCATCAGATGTCCATCAAAGTATGAGTACAGGTCAGTTGGTGAGAGTCTGTGACAAGAATGGGAACAAGGAGGAGTTACTGCTGTTCTTTAGTAACTGTAAAGACTTCGGTGGGGTTTTGTTTTTGTTTTTCTTTGGTTTTGTTTGTTTGCTTGTTTGTTTTGGTCAAGGCATTACTGGTTTTACTGTAGTTCTATCTGCAGTATTTTCTCTTCTGGAGACTTGCAGTGATTATCCAGACACTGGAAAACTGGACTTTGTAGTGTATGATAATGATAAATCTGCAGTAACATGCAGACACATGCTTTTCAAGAAAGTATATCGTGAATTAGGACGTTTGGGAAGGGGAACTATTGCTATTGTATCTTGGGGTGGGTGAGCAATCAGGGTTTTGTGGATGACTGTCTGGTGTACTGTTGAGGAAAGGCATAAATGGTTTAAGTAGAGGGAGATTATAGTGTTAAATACTTCTATTTAAACAAATTTCTTCTTCAAACTTGCCCTTTTTCTAGTTAGTTGAAGACTGCAGCCCAAAGGTAGACAACTTCATTGTGCCAGTAGCAGTAGGAGCAGCTTTGGGGGGATGAGTTGTCCTAGCACTTAACTGGCTTACTTCGTTGCTTACAAGAAATGCCGTAAGGCTGGATACGAGGAGTTGAAAACTTTATTAAAAAATTAAATAAAATCTGAAATCAAAAGGTGGCTTGTCATGGTTTATATTTGAACCTAACAACTTACGTTCGAGTTCATAATTAATTGATTAATTAATTTCCATTCTTCCAAAATGCTACAATTTTAATTTCAGAATATTAAAGACCTGCAGTGGCACTGTGTGAACAAAGACAGTTTTGTTCTGGTTTGTGGAAACAGCATTTAACTTGTGTGTGCTTCTGGGTGTCGAATATTAATGTGTATAACTAATAATTAGACTGATTACTATTGACTGCGTCTTATATACAGTTTACTAAATACTAAAATTATGCTCTAAGATAGCAAGATTTCTGATTTTTTACCTTAAAGATGCCATGCTAATAGTCCTCCAAAGAAGCTTTTCCAGCCAACGAACACCTTTTTTAATCTAGTTTTTATTTTTTAAATTTACCAGTGTTGTCTATTATATAGCTTATATCACTAAACCCACAAAATTTGGGACTATCAGTTGTATCTCATGATTTCAATTAAAAGAGAAGATAGGTTTTATACTGGGGATAAAAATGTTGGGGGCCAAAATTTCTGATTATTTTGAGTGGAGGTGATTCCAACCGTGTCAAAAAATCTCTTCCTCCTGGCCTGAATGTGCAGCGGGTGTGTCATGTACAGTTGCCAGCTTCTGCAGTTTGAAGACACTTCTCTGAAGCTTCTAACCGCTGTACAGTAACAATACATGGACAGATGTGTGCCAGCAACAGTGGCAGACTGGAGAGAGGTAAAGGATAGAATGTTCCTGGTATGAAACTTTCAAACCCTTTTTACCCTGTGAATTCCTTGTAGCAGTGCCATAGTGTGACATCTATTGCAGTGATCTCCTTCCCTCAACAAAGAGAGAAAGGGAATTTCTGTCGCTGCCTGCTGGGCACCTTTCATCCTTAGCAAATGCTTTTGTATTTAGTATTAATGACCCATTATCTAGCATGAAGCAGTTAAATTGTGTGTGTTGATCTTCAGTGAGCAAAGGTGGCTAAGGATCGAATGCAGTTCTCTTTTTAAGGTGCTTGATGCTGTCTCTAGTCAGAAGATTCTGAAATAGCTCACTGTATAAGGTACAGATTTCCTTTCCTCTTTTTTTTTTCCCCCTTAGAAGCACTGCTCTGCTTGGCAGTTGGTGCCTTCAGATTGCCAGAGTTTAGTATTTTCAGGGGCTGATCCTCCGTGTGTTGATTTCTTTCCTCTTAGCAAAAAGTTTTCTGTAGCTTTTTGTGAAGGGGGAGTGGTGAGTGTGTGCTGGACTGGGGGGAACCAAATCCAGACAGTGCATGTCCCATAACTAAGGCTGATTCAGTTGGATGCTCAAATGGTTAACATACTCACTTGAAACGATAGACACTTTTGATAAAGCATCGAGTGTGTGCATGACGCTTACTCTGCTCTGGTATAAACTCAAGCAAAAAGTTTTCTGAGGAGCTCTGCTTTATGGAAAGCATGTGAGTCCAGCACTCTCACAGTAGTGAAGCCGTACGGAGACACCGCATCTCATCGCACTAAACTTCTCCTCTTGGCACCGTGCAGGTGGAGCTCTGCTCTCCCTGCAAATGGGAAGAACACCAAGCCCTGCCTCTGTCTCTAAGGTGTATCACTAGTTTGGAATGCCTTTCTGGTGGTGTTTGCTAATCCTTGCGTGTTTGTACCAGCAAGGAGTTCATCGTTCAAAAATGGTTGGTATAATCCACTCCAGCATTACAGCTGTCTCTTTTCTTTCGTCTTGTGTTGATCTCAGTAAAGACTGCACAGTTCTGGTCTGAAACCGATACCCCTCTTCTTGTATTTGGATTGAAAATTAATAAAGTTACCCACCCAAAGAGAGAGTCTTTCAGTGTTTTCTGTTCTGTGCTTTCAACATGTGTATCTTGTAGTTTCAGTACGTTTGTACCTCATTACCTGGTTTGCTGTCTGATAATTCTCATGTCTAGAACCAAGAGAAGTGCTGGTGACTTGAGGGTTTGGGAAGTCACTTGGACAAGGTAGTAATATACCAGCCTGTCTGTCTTGTTACTACGTTGCTGCTAACCCAGGTGTGATCAGCTAAAGCATGCTCAGGCTGCTGCTTTCTCCTCACATTTCTAATCTGAGTGGACTGCTTGCTAGAGGAAGAGGAAATTAAATGTACAGATCAGAAGTACGTTACCAATATAAATTATGTGTAGTATATATGTTTAAAGAAATCAATCTTTCTATCAATTCTTTACTCAGTACTGATTTTACTTCAGAGGTATTGTATCTAACACAATGTTACTTCTCAAAAACATCTGTTTGTTCCTTGCTTGCTTTGGTTTCTAATGCTTGATTTCCTTTACTAATTTATTCTCCCTTGCTTTTTTTTTTTTTTCCCTTCTTTCTGCAGCTGAAGAATGCTTTGCTGATTCTGACCTGAACTTTCTTATTCCCATCGCAGTGGGCGTGGCACTTGGCTTCCTTATCATTCTTGTCTTTATATCTTATCTCATTGGACGAAGAAAAAGTCGTACTGGCTATCAGTCTGTATAATCTCTTCATTCCGTCTCTGTTGCCACCATCCCTGCTCTTCTCCTTTTCCCAAACTCCCTGATCGGCCCCTTTAAAAAGAAGAAAAACAAATGAATTCATAGTTTCTTTATTTGAAAAAAAAAAAAAAAAAAAGCAAGCCCACTTCACAACAGAGTAACGTGCCATGAGTCTGAAGATGAGTTGCAGAATTACTCTAAACAACTGTATGATTTTGGAGAAAGTAAAGTGTTGGGAGGACCGTAGGATTGAGTAGGGTCGATGTGTGTCCACGTGAGAAATGTGATTATTTTGAGTAAAGAAGACATCTCTGAAACTTTATTTCTGTTGGTTAATCTTTTTATACAAGAAAATTTCTAATTGCATACAGCTTATCTTGGATAATGCTAAAGCTAAACACATAATTAAAGGTGTGACTGCTTTGTTGAAAGGGATTGTACGTGCCATGGAAAATGAACACCAAGCTCTTAGCAGACTTCTGTCGGGCACTTGGCCTATGGCTGTTGCCTTTTTTCATTAGCAGCTTGTGCTTGTGAATTGGTCTGAATTTTCCTTCTGAATGTAAAGGTAGTACCTGCTCTCACTAATAAACTAGCTTAATATAAGAAGAACATCTGGTTTTTTAATAAATTGATTCGTTTAACATCAGAGCGGAGAAGTTGACTGCTAATGTACGTTAAATAGCTTTGCACTGGCATGATGCCTTTAATGTCTTTATTCACTAAGATAAGGCTCAAATCTGCAGAACTTTCACTACTCGGACAAGCCAAAAGTCTGCTAAAGGAAATGTGTCCTGTGCTGTTTTGTTTGACTGTGGTTTCCCTTTTGTTCTGAGCTCAATTGTGAAATGCGGGTAGGAGGCTGGAATTTCACTGGCTGCAGTTTGTCTCAACTTTGATTTTGTGAACATAAAAGAAACTATGCAGTGTTTCAGTGCTGATCCATGTGAGGCTCGAGAGTGTTTTGAGAGGTCTCAAAGACTAAGAACATAGGTTGTTCAGAGGTTCCTGCAGTTCTTTTGGATGGCTTTTATGGTTTAATGGGAATCGGTGACAAGCTATGATCTGGGAACGCAAGTGAAGTTATAAAACCAGTTGAATAATGTAAGACCCCAAAATTTCTAGTATGAGGAATGCTGATCATAAAGCAAAAACTGATATATAGATACAGAGAAGAAGGTCACTTCCAAAGGATCAAGAGGATCTGACTTGTTTGAAGATGCTTCCTTTGTTATTAATGCCGTACCTTTTGCAATTCTGTTTTCCATATCTACACTGTACCACAATGGAAGCTATTCATTTGTGGTTGTGTTCTTCCTCATCCCCATCAGGTTTATGTTGATAGGATGAAAGAAGCCTCTTTCAATCTTTTGGTCCATTTTGGTAAAAGCCTTTTGCAGCTTTTTAACCTCGATTTCCAACCGTGGGACAGCTCAAGAGCTGCCAGGTCTGCAGAAAGACAAAGTTTCTGTCCTCTGCAGCAAGCATTTACTAAAGCTACTTAAATATTTGGTCTCTTTATGCATTGAGCCTGTGTCTAAGTTGCAGGGAAAGCACCTTCAGTAATTCACATGAACAAAGGAGACAGTTGACACTGATGCTTAAGTAACTCACAATAGCTGTATATTCAGGGAAGGGAGATTTCTAAAGGGTTAGTTTTGATGTTTGAAAAAATACCTGTACACTCAATTATACTTGTTCTCACTGAGACCACAGATAAGCTTTACCTGAATCTGACAAAACTGAGTTTTGTACTGCAAATGGGCACTTGAACCAAGTGGTCTTTTTTTTCAGGAGTGTAATTTAAAGCTGCTAAGTTGGACTGTGTGCTTTGGTTTTGATTGTCTTGGTCTTTTGTGTTGTACCTTTGCTCTCAGAATGCTCTGTTTTCCTGCCAGAGTGGTAAAAAGCGAATTGAGATTGACAATTTCTGAGTAACACCTGCTTCTCTGAGTGTTTTGCTTCTCTGCTGCCAGCAGATGGATTCCATCCATGGTTTTATGCTCAGATTGTAGATCAAAGTGTTTTGCTTCACTTTTGTTAGGTTATTTTAGTAAAATGTGGCAATTTCCTAGATGCACACACATATATATTATATATACACGTAAAGTATTATTTTGGGCTTCAATAGAAGTCAAAAATTAAGCCAGCACACTTAAGGTGGTTGCAGGATGAAGAGTGGTGTGTATGATTCTCCAGATCTTGAAATGACTGTACAAATACGCTGAAAGCAGAATATGTGTATGGAAAATAAAGTTAACCATGGTGTTTTTAAAGCTTTGTTCTGGCATCAGTAGACACACATGCCATTTCCGAGAGCTCTTCAAACAGCACTGTCAATGTGCCTGCATCTGGATGCTGGTGGGGAAACAGAAGCTTTTGCTTCTAAGCTGTTCACACATTTACATCCAAATTATTTGATCTTTCTTTCTTGGTTGGATCAAAGCATGGTTCCAGTGTCTGATAAAGGACGAGCTGCTTCCTGAATTCTTCCAGTAGGCAGGTAGGGAATAGATGTAAATAAAGTTTCATCCTGTTGCTGGCTGGAGAGCTCTTAATTTCACAGCCTGAAGCATGGAAGGTTTAGTTTCCTTTCAGGATCTTAGAGAAATATAAATATTTTTAAAAGAGCTAAAGCAATTGGTGGGTGGGGAAACATTTGTGACTTTAACTTCTGATGTCAAAGAAAGAGCCACTCCCATGACAGCATCTTCCTTGGCAGAAGCCGGTTTCTGTTGATCAGAACATGTCCTTTCGGGTAAATTGTGCAGGCAGAATGATTGTGTTGCCCTGGCTCTATCGATAATCACATCTGAGCAAAACAGCTTCCTAAGCTACCTCTGGGTCAGGTTTTTAACAGTTCTTAATTGATTTTTGCACAGTGGTTGGTTGTGATACTTGGCGTATAGTTTTACTGTGCTGGGCTTCTCAACTCCTTGGCCCTAGCAAGTTAAGTGCTCACAATTTGAGGATCCCATTACATGCAGCTTTGAAATTCAGTCCCTAGCTGGCCAGCACAGGGAGACACAGTCACAAACTGCATCTCTTAGACCAGTGTTTTAAGAATGGTACCACAGAGCTAGTTTTACTGTAGTCACTTTATTTTTAATACAAAAAATGACTTCATAGAGATTTATATAGATCAGGAAATGATGGCAGATTAAGCACCTGGACTAGGATGTAGGACAAACATACCAGAATGCTCTTGTTAAGTCAGTAATTTTAGTAAGTGTGCTTTCCAACTAGTACTGTATCCTAAGGTGTCCTGTCCTGCTGTGTTCCCATCGCTCGTAACACACAGAGTGCAGCTCGTCTTGGTCAAATACAAAGGCTGGATGGTCACAGGCTGGGGCTGCCCATGCAGCAGAGGTTGCTCAGGTTGGCAGCACTCTGCTCTGACAAGGGTGAGTGTGCTTTGTAGGTCTTTGAGGTTGATAAACTGATAGCTTCACTAATACCAACACAGACCGTGACAATGAAACAACTAAGCATTTCCCTGCAATTTCCTGCAGCCTTACAGCCGTGACCTCTCTGGAATGGGGAAGAACAGGCTTGGAATATCGGGCAGGGGGGGTCTAACATGTTTCACTGACACTTCTGTGCCTGAACAGGGGCAGGAAGGGCCATCGACCAGCAAACTATGACAAGGGAGAGAAGAGCTCCTTTCACTCATCCCTGCCTTACAGACTTGATGAGGATTCCTGGGGCAGAGAGAAGTACTGGAGTGAGGAAAAGGAGGGAGAAATGCAATAATCTTCCCCCTTCAGAAAGGACCAGTTGGAAGGGGTCAAGGGCAAATGATTTTCTACATGGCCTTTGCTCCAACACCTTGAGTATGCTGAATGAGCCGTGTAAATTGCTGCAGTCAAGATGTACCTGGTGCTGAAGATCCTAGGAGGCATTTTTGACATCTACCATTTTCACTTTTCAACTGTGTCATTGCAGGCATAATCCAGAATTTTTGCTGTTTATTATTTTAACAAGAATAGTGCTAACAGACTACCTTCTTGTTAGCTTTTGCCCAAGAAATACACATAAAACTATGGTAAAGATTAAAATTTAAAGCCCAGAAAAATGTATTCCACAAGGGCCACTCATAAAAGACCTTACGAAAATAGTGTGCAGATACCAGAGGTTGTTTTAATCAAAACTGAAAGGCTTTTGCAAGTTCTCTGCCTGGGAGATAGCTTTTAATTTTAACTAAAAATGATTTACATCAGATGATGAAAAATGTGGTTCCATGCTCCACTGCATCTCATTTGATTCCTAACTATGAACAAAAATAAATTAACAAAAATCTCCATGTGCCTGTTTTTCCCAGCAAAACAAATAAATAAATAAATGCTGGGTTTATGCTTTAAAAAGCAAAAAGCCTCTGATTGACTTAACCTACATGCCCAGTGTTTGCAGTGGCTACTTTCCAATGCTGAGTGTGAAGATGATTCGGCCCAGGAAGCGGTCGCTGTTTAGGTCGTTGATAATACCTTTCCCATTCAGACTGCACTGAATAGGGACCAAATAATTCCTCTTCACATCTGTAAAGTGCATAGCCACCAGTGGGGATGTGTAGTTAACCTGAAAAGAAGGGAGATTTAAGTGTAATATTTGAGGGAGCAGAAAAGCAGGATGTGCCTTCATGTTCACTAAAAATCCTCAGTAATTGGTTCACAGTTGCCAAGTGTCAGAGGGCATTTGCCTGATGTCCATCATGGTCCCTTAGGATGCTGAAGCTGAGCCTTTCTGTGCCTCAAAGGGATGGGATCATGTCAGAGCTTTGCACTGGACTGTGCCTCTTGGGTTGATTAGCCAGGGCAAGTAACAGGATAATGGGACTCTCAGATACTCTGCTGTTCTAAGTACCAACCACTGGCTTGTAATAAGAAATCCATGCGGTTCCTCAGCTCTGTGCACTCACAAGACATGCAGACCTGGCGTCTGGGGCTGTTACTCATCCTCGCCCAGCAGCAGTATGACAATGAAAGGCAAGTGTCTGTCTCATCTTTCATTTCAGAATCACAGAATCATAGGATGGTAGGGGTTGGAGGTGACCCATGGAGATCATCTTGTCCAACCCCCCTGCTAAAGCAGGTTCAGCAGAGCAGGTTGCACAGGATCATGTCTGGGTGAGTTTTGAAAGTCTCCAGCGAAGGATTCTCCACAACCTCTCTGGGCAGCCTATTCCAGTGCTCCATCACCTCACAGTAAAGAAGTTTCTCCTTATGCTGTTTTTTTTTTCTTTTCTCCTTCAACTTTTGTTGGGAAGTTGCATTACCTCCAAACGTGGTATAGCCCAGCACAGACCAAAGCAGTGCTGCCCAGCATGTTCAGAAATACCCACCGATGTTGGACTGCTCTGTTCTGAGCCACACAGCATGAAGTGGTTTTGCCATAGCTTTGACAGAAACGCTTGTGCCCTAGCTCCTGACTTCCCTAATGCCCTGGGAATATGCTGGAGTTGAGACCTTCTCCAAGAGTTAGCAAAGCCAGTCTTAGTCTCCAGATGATAAATGTAATCATTGCCATTGCTGGCAAGAGGGAACTGGAGTCCCCAGGGATTTCCTGCAGTTTGCCAGAGACAGAAATAGAAGCTGTAATCCCTGTGCCCGTGGCCTCGCTCCTGCCTGCTCCTGCCCAAAATAGCCAGAAAGCACATCTGTACTCTGTGCAGCAGCACCTGCCCTCTCCTTCCAAGGAGACATAGCAAAGATGCCAGAATCTTTACTTACGTGAGTGAACTTGCCATAGTAGGGATAATACATGAGATCAAATGTCCCATTTCCAGGGTAGAAGTCGACTGATCTCAGATCACTCTCATTGCCTTTCTGTGATGGGAAAAAAAACAAAGGTACACACAGCGCATGTGGGACTCGAGGTACAGCTCCCTTGAGAGTAAGGTGGAGGAACTTTAATACAGACAACTCCTGCAAGTCCACGCTGGGGCTCAGCTGCACCTGCCCACTGGCTCATGGCGCATTTGCTGGAAGAGCTGCCTGCTGCTGCAGCAAGCCACAGCATACTGGTGCTATAAGGGCACAGGCAAGGAAGGTTACAGAATTTACTGCTTGCTGATCCCTCCCTGCGCTTGCCTACTGCTTTATTGCTCTCTAAGGGTATGATCCAGCTGCTGCCTGGGCAGCTGGAGCCGTTCCTTCACCCTAATGAAGTTGGCTTGTAAGGTGCTCACCAGGACTGAGGGTCCTGCAGAGCAGGTGGGGGTGGATGTGAGCAGCTCCCGCCTCTTCCCGCCTCCCCCAGCTCCAGGCTCTAACTGGCACCCCAGCACCCAGCCCTGCAGGCCGGCCCTCGGGGGCTGAGCAGAGCACTGCTGTGAGGCTGGCAGGAGCCAAAAGCACTCGGAGAGCAAGGGCCAGTGTGAGAAGCAGGACACTCATGGCCTCTGTCATTCTCAGCAGACCGGACCCCACTTGCACCCAGAAGCACTGGTAGCACTGGGTCCTGTGAGTGTTTGGGGCTAAAATGAAGACAGATATCGGTGGGTCCATCAGCAGGATACATTTGGCCTCTATGCACCACACTGCTGAGCATGAGTGAAAGCAGTACCTGCACTTTGCAGTTCACGCTCACAGGGACCCCAGCACCAGGGCGGTATCCTATGATCTGTGAAAACAAAAGACGTCCACGCTTGTATGAAATGCAGTGCCAAGCGTGTGCTGCCTCCCTTCTCTGGGGCTTAAGCTCTTCTGTGTGCCACTCATGCTTCTCAGGACAGTGGCTATATGTCCCTAGAAGCAGGGTCTGCCACCCTGTGCAGTGCAACTTGCCTGTGTCCAAGGGCAGGATTGGTGCCTGAGAATGGAGGCAGAGCAGAGCACCCAGAGAGCCCAAACTCCCTGGAGTAATGCAGCCGCTTACCCCCACAGTTCACATTCCCCCCATGTTTATTTTCCCAGTGCTGTGCTATGAGACACCGTTCTGCTAGAAGATTGCAAATAAACTCGATTGTATGAAAATTCCCACTGTAAAGAGTTGGAGGTCTGAGGTGCTGCCCTACAGCTCAGCTTCACCCCTACAGAGGCCTGGCACAAGACCCTCCAAGCACTCAGGCCTCTGGAAATCCGAGTGAGTTTTGTAGTGATTCCTTTTTATCTTTTCTAGTGGGTCTGAGCCAGCAGGTGTTGGGATTCTGGTTCCCTTTTTCCCCAGGCCTAAGACGTTTCAGTCCCTGCATGGTCTGTATCACACTGGGATGCACTTAAGGAAGGAATTAAGACAACCAGCTTTCTCTGTACCCGGTTCATCTTCAGCAGGATGCAGGGCTGGCCTTTAGAGTAGCCAAATGTTGGGTCCTCAATGCCGGAGCAGTTCTGCAGCAGTGAGCGTTTGAACTGGCAAGCCTTCTTCTCCTCGCTTTCATTGCCCCCTTGGATGAAGTACTGTCCTGAGATGCACTCAATATTCTTTTCCTCTTGAATTTTGTCATCATAAGCTGGTGGGGACCAAGATACTTGTTAATGTTTCTCAAGACCTGCACAGGCCCACAGTCTCAGAGGCCATTTGCATGTCAAAGGAGTCAGAAGGGCCCACCTGGAAAGGCAAGGCTCCCTCCCACAGAAGCTCCCATGACCACTTTATGAGCCTCTCTTTCCACCTGGGGATCATGAGATGTTAAGAGCTGATCTGCACCCAAGGAGGAGACTCTTGCACTGTGTGCATATGTGCATAGATCCAGACAACATGCTGACATGATTCCTGGGGTGCCCAAGAGCTTACCTGCTAGGAAGTGGTGCATGCTGTCCACATATGGTTGCCATGTGCTGGGCTGAGAGACATTGAAGGCAATGGTGAACCCATTCAAGTATGGTCTGATCATTACTCCTGGAGAAGAAAATGGACATTGTTAGAGCAGACATGGGTGGGTGGACTGGCCACAGGCTTGGGGCACGTGTTGCAGGAGCTGGTTGTGCTGCAATTGGGCTTGGGGCTGGACACAGGCACAAGAACAGCGGCACCAGCTCACAAATAGACCGTCTCCTAAACCTGCTGATCCCTCACTGTTGTTTCACACCCAGAGAATACCATGCACCCGGCAGACATGGGAGACCTGGAGGATCTCAGCTGCAGGGAAGAGATGGTCTTGGGCCTGTACATAGACGCTGATGGGTGCCCCATGCTCCCAGCCATGCAGCCAGCTCCGGGCAGGGAGCAGGGCTGGGAGGGCCTCATGTTCCCCACCAACATGAAAATGCAGGGAAAATGTTGTTTCTATCAAAGGGAAAGGAGTTTTTAAACATCATCTTGTCAGGACTACCACAAATAGTAACACATAAAAGCTACTCTGGATTTGCATTTTATTTTGAAGCTCCAGGGTATAAAGGGGCAGCAACTGAATGAATGGGCATCACCTATGAAAGGCCTAAACTTGCTCATTTACCTGGAGAATTATTAGCCTCATAATTAGCATCATTAGAATAACAATTAATATAACAAGAAAGAATGCTTCACATGGGGCTAGTTAAGATGCCTGGTCCTCTGCAGAGAACCTGCAGCACTGTCAGTGCCCTGAGGTGATATCACCCCGAGTTATGGAGAGGTGGTTGAGGACACAGGTCCAGCAGAGCTTCACCTGAGGTCCCTGCCATGCCATTTTGGTAGCGCTTTGCTAGATGAGTGCCAGCAGAGGTGGCTGCGGCCGGGTTGGCTGGGGTACATACCTGGTGGAGACACGCGGTCTCGGTACGTGGGCGTGTAGGGGCTCAGCGTGAGCAGCATCACGTACATGCAAAATGCAAACATTCCCGCAAGGCACGTGTAGAAAATGAAGTAAAACAGTAAGATCAAGCCTGCAAAAGAGAGAGGGTGTGTTGCTGTTAATGCAATCAGAGCATGTCCCATGGGCTGTGTCCCACAAGGATGCACAGCTGTGCTCAGAGCCATGGTGTCCTCCACAGCTCTGAGTCCATCGTGGAGGTGGGAACCCCCACACGCATACCCTGGCATTTCTGGGTGTAGGACTGTCAGCTGGACATGCTCCCTGCCCAGCCCTGGGGCCAGGGCAGCTGCTGGTTGGCTCTGTACCCCTTTTGCTGCATGGCCCGTCCCAGAGCTGTGCCAGGACCAGGTCCATGTGTCCACCTGCCTTGGCTCTCTCCAACAGACAGACCCAACTTCAGCTCTTGCGCTTCCCATCCACCTTGGCATGGTAACACGTGAGGGTACCCAGTGGCTCCAGCATGTCTGAATTCCTGACGGGTGCTGTGGGGCGATGCTTCTGCCCCGACTCCTGTTGCCTGCGCGGCAGGGACCCCAGCGCTGGGGCTGAAGTGAATGGCATCGCTCAGGGGCTGTGGCACTGCTGGCTCTTTCATAGCCCTGACATCCAGGGAATGGGTTTGTTTTTCCTGTGGACCAGGCTGATGGCTGAGGATGTCTCAAGAGGCCATGGCCTAAGAATAAAACCCAGAGTCTCAGAAAGCAACGTGAAGCCCTAACCCAAACATTTCCCAGGAGAAACGTGCCGGCAGCTCGGACGGAGCTCTGGGAACACAGATGTGCACTCCTGCCGTGCTTCTGCTGGGGCTGCGGGGCTGGGAACCACTGCAGAGCCGTGTCCTGCTGTGGGCTCAGACGGGGTGGATGGAACCATCACTGCTGCTGGTGGCACATCAGGGACAAGTGTCCAGCCCTGACAAAGCGATGCTGGGACGGTGACCATCCACCATCCTAGTGGGGCTGGAGATGCCTCCTGAGTGCTGATCTGACAGTTTTTGGGACATGGTGCTGCTGCCATTCCCATTCTTACGTTCCCTGCAATGCAGCAGGAAGCGTTGTCGCTGGCAGAGCTGGGAGTACAGCCTTTCTCAGGGGCTGGGGCCTCCAGGGCTGATCCCGTGGCCAGCTGGTTCCCTGCACTTTGGCAGCGCAAGTCCCCTAAGTCCCCACCCCTAAGGAACACCTTCAGGGCCAGTGCAGGGCACCAGTCCCAGGCCCAGGCTGGGCAAACTCCCTTCTCCTCCTCACTCGTGAGATGAGAGTGGTAAAGTTTGGCTCCATTCACCTCCAAATGCTCTCATTTTAAAATGTCCCTATGAGGAGAGGCTGAGAGAGTTGGGGTTGTTCAGCCAGAAGAAGAGAAGCCTCCAGGGAGACCTTATTGTAGCCTTTCAGTACCTAAATGGAGCCTACAGGAAAGATGGGGAGGGCTCTTTATCAGGGAGTGTAGTGATAGGATAAGGGGTAACATCTTAAACTGAAAGGGGATAGATTTAGATCAGATATTACGAAGAAACTCCTCACTGTGAGGGCGGTGAGACACTGCAACAGATTACCCAGAGAAGTTGTGGATGTCCCATCCCTGGAAGTGTTCAAGACCAGGTTGGATGGGGCTTTGAGCAACCTGGTCTTCTGGGAGATGTCCCTGACCATGGCAAGGGGGGTTGGAACTGGATGACCTTTAGGGTCTTTTCGAACCCAACCCATCCTATGACTCTGATTTTCGCATTAGTTTCAATGCCTCTCTCCTGCCCTCCTGTATGGTCATGTGTACCCATAAGGCCGCAGGGCCATATAGCACACTATGATGCTCCCAGAGTGCAGGAGGACGCTGTACCTCCCCAAGGCTGTAAATAAATAACTCCCAGCAGCACCCAGCTGGGGACACATCCACACCAGCCTGAGCAAGTCGTCTCACGGGGATTTTCTCAGCACCTGGCAGAGCCTCCAGAAACCCAAACCCACATCCCTAAGGACTATCACACCCATATTGCTCCCACACTCCAGTCTGCACCTTCCCATCCAGCAAGCGAGCAGCAGAACTGGGCTGCCTCCATGGCTGGCAAAGGGCACGGGGAGCAAATGTGGATTTAAAGGCCTGCCCAAGACTTGTGCTTGTAGGTTTTCAGGCTCCTCTGGTGCTCATGGACAGTCTCCTGTCTGTCTCCACAGGCTTTGCAGGATACTCAGAGTGCTTGGCAGGGGCATGGGCAGGCTGCAGGGCCTGCGGAGGACATTGCCAGTGCCAGTCAGCCAGGGCTGCAAATGCTGAGCAGCAGCCCCCGCTAATTCACAGCTGCACACCAGTGTGGATATGCAGAGGACACCGGGCGAAGGCTGGGGAGTCTCCCTCTGCTGCAGGGACTATGGGCTGTCAGGAGAACAGAGCTGCAAAGGTGGATGGCATCTCGTGTGCTGTGGCCCCTTGATCTTGGACTGAGCCTCCAGCAGTTATTCACACTGCAGCCACAGGCTGCTTTTAACTGCCCAGGGCACCTCCAGGCTCAGCAATGAATTTTGAAGGCCACATGATTATGGATAAAATATACAGGGTGCTCAAAACCTTCACTGGCATCTCCCAGTCCACTAGCCCTGATGGCACATGTGGGCTCTGTTGTGGAGAAGCTGCAGGGTGATGGTAATGACCAGACCCACAGAGACAGGGTGCTGCCAGGTGAGGAGGGCTGCTCAGCCCTGGGGTGTGCACCCTCCCCAAAATGCCTGCCCTTTAACTCAGGTGCTCTTCTGCTACCAACACTGATGACCCAAAGCCACCTCCCCATGGGCTCCTGACTTATACAGGCAGGAGCCAAGTCACTGGCAGCAGCAGGGGTGTGTGGCTGTGGCAGACCAACCTGCAGCCCCCATGCTTACTTGGGTTCTTAATTTCTTCCCCATACATGGTCTGGGCAGCCTGAAATCTCTGCTTTCCCATTCTCAGTAAACAATAATATCCAGACCAAGGGAACTTTCCCAAGGTTTTCTGCTCATCCTCCTCACTTAGTCCTTTATTGTGCTGGTTAGAAACATCTACCCTGAAAACGTGGGATGGAGGTGGCCTGTCCAAGCTATTAAGGATATTCACAGGCAACTGCATCTGTCATGAAGCAAAAAAGACAACAATCCCCTTGCTCAAGCAAGGACCTACCCCAGCTCTTGGCCGTTCTCCCAAGGCATGTTCTCTCCTCTGGGTTCCACAGGAACATCTTCATCTCCCCAGACAGGTCTTCCCAGGTTTTGCTTCCCATCTCTGCCTTGGTCTCGTTCTCCCCTCTGTCAGGATCCTGGACTTTCTCCTCATGCTTATTTTCCTGGAAGAGTTACAGAACACAACCCCCACACGCAAGCTGAACATCTCATTGGCCAAAAATAAATACAAAAGCACTTAATAGTTGGAAATGTTTCAAATTTCCATTTTCCCATCATCACTCCTGAGTTAAAGACGGGCAGTTTTGGCTGTTCTGAATTAAGATTGCTTAGATCCCAGCATCCATTTTTCCATGACATGTACGTCGCTGCCGTCACACCGGGTACTGTCTCCTTGTCCTGGCATTTACTGAAACTCATCTTTTACCACCTGTGTGAACACAACCAAAGAAAACCCAAGGGCCAGGGTTGTTCCCACGCTTCTGCAACATCTCTGAGCTCAAGTGCACATTTTCTGTGCTACCACAGATGACAGCAGGTGGCATTATTTAAGAGGTCATCCAGTTTGTTTTTCTTGGCATGTAAGCAAGTGTTTAGCCTTTGGAGAAATCCCTGTTTTGTTATATTTTAATTACACTAAGTTCCAGGGAAAAGTATCTCCCCAGGCAGCAAGAGTTTGCCTGTTGCCTCGGTGGTGAAAACTCTTCTGTCTGGAGCTTAGGAGCACAAATCTGTCTGTAGCTGAGCCTGGTTAAGTGTTGCTTGAAATGAGACATGGCAGCTGTCCCTAACCCTCCTTGAACCTGGACAGGCTCTACATCTCCAGAAGCAGGTAGTAAGGTGGGAGAAAGTGCAGACCTCCCTTTGAGCTTGGGGCAGGGCTGGGCCAGGTACTGCCAGGGAGGATGTTGCTGAGATCTGGATGAGTTCATTGCCTCCCCACACTTTAATGCAAACACTGCTGCAGGTTTCTGCTGCTCCTGGCTGGTTCAGGGCCATGCTTGTCCATCCCAACCATATCTCCTCGAGGCCACTGTGCCCACTGCGAGTGCAGCTCTGCAACAGCTGCACTGGCATGATCATCCCATGTCTGTGCTGAGGACCATGGAAACCTGCTGGCTGTGGACACCTGTTGGAGCCAGGGTTGATAAGCGGCATATTTACACCCCAGGGGAGCTGGGAAGCAGCCAACAGCTTGGCAGAAAGTCTGGCTTGGAAACAGTTTTGAATCTGGGGGGGATTAAACTCTGCTCAAACACACAAACACTGCAGAACAGTGAGAATGGGGGAGAGTATTGACTCTAAAGCCCGAATTTGTGCCTCGGAGAGCCTGGGCCAGACCCAGGGGTGCTGTAAAACACTACCATCCAAATGATTGTCCCAATCAGATCTGGTTAAAGCCCCAGTGGGGCTCTTCTGGGAGCAAGCCTGCGTCAGAGTACTGCCTCTGGCAAAATGCCCATGGCCGCCTGCACAGAGAAGGCAATGTTTGGCCCAGGTCCCACACCCTGGGCTGGAGAACTTCTTGAGCCAACTCCTGCACAGCCATGATGAAAACAGAGGATTTCAGAGGGGGAAAGCAACAGCACCAGCATGAGTCACCAGCAGGGACATGGGAGAGGAGGTGTGGGGGTTGCTGGCTGCCAGGACACCCACAGGGGAGCAAGTGATGGAAGAAGTTCTTCCTCCTGCTCTTCTCCCCGTTAAATAGAAGAGCTACCAGCAGCTGCCAGAGCAGCCTGCCAGAGTAGCAGGGGCTGCTCAGAAGTGACTGTGCACCGATGCTTAATGCTGCTTTGGGAACAGCCCTTGGATTTCACATCAGCTGCAGCTCGGAGGCTGTTCTGCAGGTTGTATGTGGAACCTTCACCCAGAAGCTGCTACTGATGCTTAGAGCTATGGGGGGACACAGGGATGGCCCCCCACGGGCTCTCACCTGGGGAACCCCACAGCTCTGCCCTGCAGAAGGCTTTTGCAGGAAGGGAAAAATTGCCAGCTCTCCTGGCTCCCTGCTGCATATCCAGCACGTGTTGAAGTGTCCCATCCTGCCACCTGGGAGAGGCCATGGGGGTTCCATGGCAGTGTGAGAAGGCTGAGGGGGCTCCAAGCTCTCCCCACAGGCAGGGAGGTCTGTACAGGGCAGCTGGACAGGACGGGATGGCCCCACTGCCAGGTCCTTGTCAGAGGTCCCTGAGCTAGGGAGCTAAGTTAAGTCTGGATTGCAACACCTCCCAGGTGTTTTATTTTTTGCAGCCCAGGACCAGAGATGGTCTCAGATTAGTCCCTTCCACCTAGACAAGGGGTAGGAGGAGCAGCAGGAGCTGGGGTAGGAACATGCTGGGCCAGGGAGGGGACACAGCCACAGTAGGACCTGTTGGAACACTGGACATCCCTGGGCTGCTGCCTGGTCTGGCAGCTGGAGTGACTCTGGGCACCAAAGCAAAGCTGGGGTTCATCCCTGGGGGAATCACGCTGTGCTGACTGTCCTGGGTGCCCTGAAGGAGGTCAGGGGCTTTC
Organism: Ceryle rudis; assembly: GCA_033439905.1. Lineage (NCBI taxonomy): Eukaryota > Metazoa > Chordata > Aves > Coraciiformes > Cerylidae > Ceryle > Ceryle rudis. The sequence continues at coordinate 27,733 of JAAGNO010029006.1, forward strand.
TCCCATCCTCACCCTGGTCCAGGTCAACTCTCAACAGTGAGCTCCTCCCGCTCAAAGCCAGGCATGCAGTGAGTGGCCCATGCCCAGATGTCCTTATCCCTCCTAGTCCTCCTCACTGCCCAGGGCCACCAGTCAGACCCCCTGCTCCCCCTTCCTCTCAGTACAAAGTGCTTATACTTTGCCTAAGGGATGAAGCAGCATTTCTAAAGCAAAGTAGCTATATTTATCAGCTACGAAGCAGGTCCTGGGCAGCAGCCCCCACCTCACCTCTTAGAGGGTGGCCAGCAGCTCCCAAAAGACTCACCGCCTTCCAGTGGGGGCTCCTGTGCTGGCTCTCTGTGGCCCCGGCGCTGGCATTCCCATCCATCCCTGTGTGGGAAATGCAGAGAAACGGGAGCATTAGCACTGCAGGAGCCCAGGGCTGAGCCCAGCAGCTCTGGCCCCATCATGGGTGCCACGTCACCCCGGCTCTCGTGGACCCACAGGCACAGCCCTTTCCCCAGCACAGCTCCCCAGCGCTGTGGTAACCCCCAGCAAGGCTGAGCAAGCGCAGCTGAGCTGAGACCTTTGTGTGTCTGCGGGGAACCACGCTGCTTTTCCTCCCTACTCCGCGGGACTTCAGTGTTAGGGAGCGGATCAAAAAATAACTTGCTTTCCCAAGAGGGGTGAGCTCAATGCAACAGGATCCTGTCCCGAGCCCCCTGGCATCTGGTGCCCTTTGCAACACCCTCGCAGCATCCTGCCCCACACCCAAGCCCCCATCAACGCCAGCCAGCGCCCTACATGGGGAAGCCAGGCTCTCCGCCCCGGGGAGACCGTGTAGCTGTTAATAAACATTAGCAGATCTCTAGGGCTTTTGATAGCCACATGTGTCCGTCAATATGTGCTTGTCAGTCTCTTTTGCGGAGAAGAGGTAGTGCGAGGGGCAGTTCTATATTTATCCCTTCAAACTGAGACAGCAGCTCACACAGTGTCAGCTTCCCCGACCCGGCTGTAAGAGCTGGCCACAGCCACTTAGACAAAGTCCAGAGGGACACCTTCCTGTGACACCCTGCAGACTAGGGCTGGGGACTATCAGATTTGCCCCAGTCATTGAATTATGAGCACAAGATGGTGCATTAGGGACACAGGGAGGGGGGGAGGGAGGGGTGCCGGAGTCCTGCTGTGAGGGGCTGGCATGGTGGGAGTGCTGGGGGGCAGGGTGGGGACAGGGCCCTGGTGTTGAGTCAGCTTTGCCAAGACCCTGACTGCTTCTGCACATGCAGCAGCAGCTGGAATGATTCCAGCAGTGTAACGGCAGCGTGTGAGGGTTGCCCATCCCTGTCTGCATCACATGCAGCTCTCGAGGAACAGTGGGGCTTGTTTTACACCATCTGTCCCAGCAGGAGCTCGGCACCATCCACCAGCTCATTCCTTCCTCATGTTTCCAGTGGGGACAACGACCCTTTCCATTGTGGGAGAGCCCAGGAAAGGCTGCCTTGCCCAGGCTGGGGCTTTGTCCAGAGGCACAGGGATGTCTGTCCTGGGCTCCTACAGGGCTGCACCACACTGTCCAAGGAGGCAAAGCACCATTTCTCCCTTTCCTTTCCTGAGCACGGCTGAAAGCCACGCACTGGCTGTGCTAATAAATGGGCGCAGCGGGAAAGAAAGAGGTCTGGCAGCTGCCCCAGTCTGCGCTGAGTTGGCCAGGGCTGCCGCAGGCCTGCTGCCGGCTACACAGCCAGGGCTGGCTGGGTACCGGTGCTTGCCCACAGCCAAGCCTGCCAGCAGGAGGGCGTGAAGGCAGCCACCCTCACAGCCGGTTCGCCCCAGCAGGGCTGGGGCCACGGGGTGAGAGTTGCCTGACCAAAGCTCAGGAGCTGGGATGGGGCACAGGGATTTAATATGGCCTGGGCGCGTGTGGGGCACCAGCACTCCCCAGGGGCACACACACCCCATCACAGCCCTGGCACTGAGCGGAGCAGGGAGCTGAGATCCGTCCCCTCCACCACTGGCACAGAGCGGGGTCAACTGAGCAGGAGGGAGGTGGTACCGGCCCCACTGTCCAGTGCGGCACAGGCAGTGAGCACAGGGCTCCTCCAGTTCATCCGAGGTAAATAACCACTGTTTTCTCTGGAGGTGATATGTTCCTTGCCATTAATTGTTCTGGGCATTTGTAACTTGCTTCTTGCACCACTGTCAGTGTACTCTTTCTCTTCTCCCAGGAGAAGCTAGTAATTAGGCTCTTATCCAGTAACAGTGTGGGGGGTTTTGAAGCAGAGATAGGATTAGTTTCTTTTAACTTGATGAAATATGCTTTGGCTTGAAATAATTACATGATTTGCACTTAGCACCTCCCAGCCCAGGGCATTAAAGTGATTTACAAGCAATTATGAAGCCTGCTGGGAAGATGCTTTTACCCCCATTTTGCAGATGCGATATGGAAAACCGAGGTTGAGGACCTGCCCTGGCTCATTGGCCAGAGACATGGGGAGCTCGCAGTGCCTCTCGGGAGTGCTGCCTCTGTAGGACAGGGCACAGGCAGCAACAGGCAGTGCCACTGGAGCAGACACCTCTGAGCACTGAGAAGCAAAAAACTAGGCTAGTGGCCGTGGCAGGGTGGCTGCCACCAGCACTGCTCTGGGGCTCAGTGCTGCAGGGAGAAGGGAGATGGGGAGGATGGGGGGACAGAGAGGTGCCAGAATGATATCTGGGGAGGCACAGAATGGCCTGGAGCATTGGGGTGGAGGTTGGATGGGAGCTGCTGGGGTGCAAAGAGGTTGGAGAAAGACAGGGACAAGTCAGGGGAAACCAAACAGCAGCAAGGCACTGAGCCCCTCTGGCCAGACTACTGGTGAGCATGGGGGTCCAATGCTGAGAATCTCCTGGGGATGGGGCAGAACCTCTATCCCACCCAAAAAAAAACCCTTCTAGAGCACAATCACACCACTGGTTTCCAGCAGAATGGTACCTTACGTGTGTGGACTCAGACCTCCACACACCAGGAAGTGACAGCAGTAATTTTGGAAGGAATGACACATATCCAAAGTCATAGAATCACAGAATGGTTTGGCTTGGATGGGACCTCTAAAGGTCATCTTGTCCAATCCCCTTGCAGTGATCAGTGACATCTGCAACTAGAGCAGGTTGCTCAGAGCCCATCCAACCTGACCTTGAAAGTTTACAGGGATGGGGCATCGACCACTTCTCTGGGCAACTTGTGCTTCAACACCCTTTTTGTAAAAAATTCTTCTTTGTATCGAGTCTAAACTTCCCCTTTTTTCGTTTAAGACCATCACCCCTTGTCCTGTCTCAACAGGCCCTGATAAAAAGATTGTCCCCATCTTTTTCTCATTATTGAAAGGCCGCAATAAGGTCTCCCCAGAGCCTTCTCTTCTCCAGGATGAACACCCCAACTCTCCCAGCCTGGCCTCTCAGCAGAGGGGTTGCAGCCCTCCCAGCATTGCTGGGGCTCCTCTGGCCCCACTCCAGCAGGTCCCTGTCTTTGCTGTGCCAAGGACTCCAGAGCTGGCCCCAGCACTGCCGGGGGGTCTCCCCAGAGCAGAGCCCTGGGAGCAGAGGGGCAGGATCCCCCCCTCCCCTGCTGCCCGCGCTGCTGCGGGTGCAGCCCAGGCTGCCA
>JAAGNO010029008.1:0-46961 GCA_033439905.1 Ceryle rudis
CCCTACCCCACGCCCTTTCCCTCTCCTTTTTCTTTTTTTTCTTTTTTATTTTTTTTTTCACCCCCCCCCCCCCCCGTTTTTTTTTTTTAGCATGGGTGTAGTCTACATCACTCCCTCCTTCTCTTCTTGTTTCTTGACATAATCTACCAAAAATAATGATGCCAGTACCATGAGGTTGACAATCTGGTTTGCTCCATGTGATACTCCACTTCTCTTGCTCTGTACCTTTCTCATCTAATTGCACTGTAAACTCTTTGTGCAGGGATTTTCTAGTGTTTCTTCTGATTAGTTTCCAGGTACTACTGATGATTACTGTTTCTACTGTTTTTCTACTGAGCCTGTACAGTGTCTGGCTCACTTGGGCATGGTCAGAGTTGGCCCTTAAGGTACCACTGTCAAGAAGTATAGTTAACAATTTTAGATCACTCAGGAGCAGGCTTGGAAGTTTTCTTCTTATCAGGAATCTTTGTGATTAGTATTTTTTCAAACATTTACATTTTCAAGTGTATAAAAAGATCCTTTGCTTCTGACAGCATGAATCTGTGCGCTGTATGTGCAATTTGCCCTGGTAATTACTTATGTATGGTGATAACCATAGCAACATCCCAGGTAGATAATGTCATGCAAATTACTGCAGCTCCAGGGATGGAAGATGTTAATACAAGTATGTACTCACACCCCTGGTCTTCAACATTTTGCAGCAACTCTCCTTTCCCCTCCCCCATACGTACTGTTTTTAAATTTCCTTTCCTCACTACAATTGAGAAGGGAAAGAAAACCTCTTGCTTTTTTTCTCATTGGTATTCACACAGGGGGAGGGAGTGAGTGGTCCTTCAATGTTTCTGTCATGAATAATTTTGTATGCACAGTGGAAATTCCACAGTGTATATAGGGCATAAAAGTCTAGAGACTTGGATACACTGCAGGGCCACGTTGTGCTTAAACCCAAGTTCTTGCATTTGTAAACAAGGAGTGTGAGCATGTGAGAGTGGAATTGTAGCCACAGATGTTTGGACTGAGGTGTAAACTCTTCAAATCATTTACAGAGGACATGGAAGAGCAGCTTTGTTTTTCAAAGCGGACATGCTGTAGCTGAATACTTGATCAGGGCCAGTGCATTGTTACTGAAATGAAGAAATAGCAGGCAGGAGGCTGGAAACAGTTATCCCTTGTTTGCTCATAAGCAAGAGAAACAAAAAAATCTATATGAATGATGGTCTACATATACATTAGTCTTTGTGTAACCTTAGAACCCTGGAGGTATGAAAATAAGGTAAGCTTCTAATCTGTAACTAGAGTCTTTAGTTAAAGATTATAAAAAAAAAAAAAGCAGGCAAAAAATTAGTTAAGGTTTGTTTTCCCTGGTGAAGAATGAAATTGTTGCTGGATTTTTTTGCTTTGTGGTTAAAGAGTGGGAATGTGGGTGTCAGCCCTGCAATCAGTGCTGAAGTTACTGATTACTGAAAGCTGCACTGTCCCAGCCATTAAATGAGGAAATACCCTGATTAAAGAGGGTGCAGATTTGCAGAGAGTCAGAGACTGTGCAGACAGCCAAAGACACATATATAGTCAGGAAGGAAAATGTCCCCAAAGCAAATTGAGCTATTCATTAGGCCAGCACTGAATTGTCTTAATCATAAAAACATGGTCTTTCTCAAACAGAGCCATGGTGGGGAGTGGAAAAAAAAAATATTTAAGTCACTGGGCAACTTTATTTGTGCTAGAGGTAGTAGATGTGGAGAGTGTTAATTAATTGGAGATTAAAATACTGCCAATCTGTATCCCGTGGTATCTGTTCAGGGGCGTTTGCTACTCTTACAGGTCTGCCTACAAATCCCAGATTGGATGGTTTAGTCTTTTCCCTTCTAATTTCTCTGCGAATTAGTAGTTTGACACTTTACCCAATGGTAGCACTGATGGCACTTTTCAGCCGTGCCAGGCTGCCAAGATTTGCTGTTGATAGCAGTGGAAAATGAAAGGTACCCATGTCCGGGTAATCCAGTTGGTTGTTAAACCTTGCAACAGCACTTGGAGCTACAGGCATCCCTGATTTACACTGGAGTTTTTTAAAAAGCCTCTGCTAGGATGCCTACCTAAGAAAAGCAAACTGCACCAGAAAAAATAAATAAAGTCAGGCTTTTTATAATTTTTTATCATCAGAAACTATTGAGCTTAACTGGCTACAGGAATGTTTGCCTGTCTGTCTACTTTGCATATAATGGACATTTCTTTGTCATTTCTTTATTCAGCATGTGACTGCCTGAGGATGTCCTCTCCTTAGACTCCATATCATATTGAAGGCAATAGTAGATGCCTTGGAATTATAGGGGTAGCCAAACTGAGGTCCTGGCAAGTTAAATACACACTCTCTTTGAAATGAAATTCCTAACAACAGCACTGCTAGACCTCCTGAAACCCTGTTTATAGGCCAGTTTCTTTGGCCGACCAATATCACAGCCAGCCCAAACACTTGACTGTAATTATCCAGCACTCTTCCTTCCACAGCAAAGGTGTTGTCTTCAGGTCTGAAATGACCTCTTTGTAAATATTTTCAAGGGACAGTGGGGATCATAACTGGCAATTTTATTTTTTTTTCTTATGTGTAGTCTCTTTGTTAAAGCATATATCTCTATGGTTTTGATTTATTATTTTTATTCACAGGATGAGGTATTATTAGCACTGGATTAAAAATGAAAATGCTGCAAGTGACCGGGGAATGTCTGAGAAACAGTGTCAGTTAATGAAACTCATAACACATGCATTCAATTCAAGATCTTAAAAGTTCGTCATAGAAACTGCTGACATTGCAGAGCTTTCCTCAGAGCTGCACTATTGTTTCAACACAGGGAAAAAGGTGTACATGAGAAATGTGCCTGGGTTAATGCCACACGTGGGGTTAGCACTGGGTTTAATGCTTCTGGTTCCCTGCTCTAGCAAGGGTGTTGCCTTCCTCCCTGTGCTACCTAGTCTCCTTATTTTTATTTGCTTCTAGCTGACAAAACTAAGGGAAACTGCTAGTATGTGAAAAGCTGCTGTATTAGCCAGCTATGCAGTTTGTATTCATTCAGTGGATCTATTTTGTCAAAAAGCAAAAGAAATAACATCAAATTCATATGTCAAAAAATCATGTGTGTTTAATAAATAATATTTGATGTTCATGATTTTATTTACCATCTCTTCTCCTCACTTTTTCCGCCTCGCCAGTTGCTCACCTTTGCTAGTTTATGACATACTGTTCAAGGAAATGTTGCGTTATCACATGCAGCAGGCATCAATGGAGAGAAATTGGCCTGTCATTAATAATAATTGTAAAACCAACCCTACAATAAACCCTGCTTTTGGCCACAACCCCTGCTTCCTGGGTGCAGAAGTGAAACAACATCTGCAGCTCTCATATGTTGACCGTTTTTAACCCAGGGTTAAAATCTTCATGTGTAAAGATCACATGGGGCTCATGACAGGGCTGAGAGATGCATTGTCTGTAGCTACAGAGCAGCCTGGAATGGAGGTATACAGAGGAATGAGGGAACTCAGCTTTCTTTCCTAGCTCTTTCTTAGGGTATCATTAAATGGCAAGCTTCTGGTTCCATTTCAGAAGAAATGGCACAAGAAGCCCTGGTACCAGTTGCCTTCCTGAAACAACCATAGATTCTGCTGTTACTCCTGTAGAGATTCCTGAAAGGCTGGTATGGCTACAAGCAACTGTGGCTTGTATATATGTTCCCATGGCTGCCTCCAGGTTCCTCCTGTCTCTCAGCCTTTGGATCTGACAGTGGTTTCCCTTCTTGGATTAAGGTCCTTGTTTTGGCAAATACTGGGCCCTGGCAACATAGCCTGCAGCTCTAAACCACACTACACTGGAGGTGCTGCAGGTTCACGCCTCTCTGGTTTGGGGTGTAAGTGGGAGTAAACATGAACACTCAGCCCTTAGTGGGCAGGTTGGCTTTGTGGGAGAAGCAGAACCGGTCTGTCTTGGAAATTAAAAGGAGATACTGCCTCAAAACTTAGACGTTTTTTATTGATAGTATCTAGCATAATCTGCTGAAATTAAGGTGTTTTAAGATAGAGGCATACCAACTGCAAAACAATTGTCCAATGTCCACTGAAATCAGCTGAAAGCATTTTAGTATCTCTCCTGAGTTTGGTTTAATTGTCAACAGTGCAAGAGAATGCAACACAGCTTTTAGGACAGGAGGTGCCATATGCTGTAAGCAGTATGAATTCCTTTTGCTCTTTTTTTAATCACTATTTTTTATTTAAGTTCGTTACACAAACAAATCATAAACTGCATGCAGCATTAAATGCAGATACAATGTACATTATTGAGACACTAGAAAAGCTGTGTTCTTTTAATCAGGCAGATGGAATAGAAGTAGGCATATTGAATGAGTTCTCAGTGAAACATTCAAATTCCTTATTTTTCCAAATCTTTACATTCTAACTTGTCTCTTAAGGATGCAAAAGTGTAATTACATTAAAATATGCTCACAAAGGACAACTTATCAATTAAATTTCTTCAGACAATGTATGAGTGTCCAAAGACTTGGCTGAAAGACTTTCATACAGGGCCTTCCACTCAAGTTTTTCTGAATTTTGTTGTAGATTGGCTGTTTGGAATTTACAAACCATTCAACCAGAATGCACAACAACTGCAGTTTTGTGTGTATAAATAGTGCTCATGTAGGAAGGGTTAGCTGCTTAAATATATTAATTAAGGAAGTCTACAATTCCAATCATTGTTTTGTTTTGTAGCCATCAGGGCCACAGCACAGCAGTTCCTAACTCTTCACAAGTATAGCAAACTAGATAGGCAAAGCCGAAACATCTATGGAAAACCATATTAAGTAGTGCCAGAACTGTGAAATAAATAGAAGATTATTTAGATAAACTGAGTTCTGAACTGAATCTATCTATAGTACACAGTTGTAAATTTCAGTGAACCAGACAAGCTACTTCTTTGTTGTGAAGTAATGTTGGAATGCATATATATGCAGTTTATGTTCAAATATAAGTATGGGATTACCTTTTAGGTTGTGACATAGAATTATATAGGCAAAAAACATTACAGCTTGGGCCTTCTATGAGTGAAAACTGTTGTGTCAAATATAGTTAGTTTAGTAGAGTTGATGGGCTTTATTCAAGGTTCCTAGAACTTATCTGCCAAGCATAAATAATTATTTAACAACTAATAGGGCAAGGCCAGAAATATAATAGCTTTTATGTTGAAATTAACATCAAGTGATCTGTAGACATCTGCTAAGCAAGCCAAATGTGGTCTATGTGCTGTACGTTTTGCCTCACTGCCTCAAAATAACAAGCAGTGCTTATATTTGGAGGGGCAGTTTTCCCTGTTGAAGTGGAAAAAAAATGCTCTGATAGAAAATCACTTGCACTGTTAGGATCAAGTGTGTGGTGAACATTAAATAGCCCTACAAATTTAAATAATGCTCAACACTGAGATTTCATCCTTGCAAATGCTTGTTTCCTCATGTGTGCTTACTGTGGTTCAGAGGAAGAGTCCTTTCTTTTTTAGAAAGAAAACAAAATTTCACCCAGTATATTCCAGCTCTTAGCTGTTGCAGTTTTCTGGGGTCCAGTTAAGTGTGGGAGCCTGAGCTCCAGTGAATTTATCTTTCCAAAATTGCCAGGAGGGTGAGGGAAGCATAAGAAATGCCACAGCATCAAGAACGCCTGAAAAGGTTTCAAGTAGCAAAGACCCTTTCCAAGCAGATACTTGCTGTTGCCTTGTAGAGATCTGCATTGTGTGTGTAAGTATTTGGGTTATGTGGATGCCAGAACAGAATCTGTACTTCCTTTGCTTGAGAGCACCACTGTTGGCATGGTTCGTTTGCTTTACTGGCTGTCGCAGTTCATCTGCTTTCAGGGCCAGCTATTGGATCTTTGGCATCTTTTCTAGGGGTCTTGGCCTTTCTTCTGTTTTAAAAGTATTAGAAGGAGGTTGAATTGCTGAGTGGGCAACGTAATCTTTGTGAGGCCAAGTCTAAAGATGTTAGTAAACTGAAAGGGTTGCACTGGCGATTTACCGCGTACTTTGCGGGAATGAAAGAAAGACTCATATTCATTGTGCTTATGTATGCTCGAGTTCTTTATGTCCATATTTAGATCTATTAACGCAGTAAGATTAAGCCAACTTGACTTTCTTGAATGAACAAAGCCGTAAATGGCAGAGTCTCAACAACAGACCCTATCAATGTGTTAATACCACCAGCAGTATGACTAACACTGGACCTGAGGTTCTGTGGGGTTTGGCAGTGACACAGAAGACGTTGTTCTGAACAAGCTGGATTCCCTTTCGTACAGGAGCCTTGGCACCAACCTCGCTGTAAACTGGCTGAGGCTTTTATGGGGGTGATGAAGGCTGGGCTCTGTGCTGGACTCAGTGCCTCAGCCCCAGGCTTTCCTGAATATAGGAATGCAGCCTCAGGCTGCTCTGGTTTGCACTGCCAGGAGTGCCTGGGGACTTTGTCTGCCAGCTGGGTTAGCCAGAACACACAGTGCTCCAGCCAAAGTCAACTTCCCCTTGTGAGGGCAACCGCAGCAAGAAAATGTCAGATGCTGTCTGGGCCAGTTCTCAAACCACAACTCACCCTTCCCAGCAGGGATTTCCACAGCAGATAAGTGGCAGCAATCTCTGCCCTGTGCTGGCAGTTCCAGAGGACAGAGTTAGAGGAACATGATAAAGTGTCTTGAGGGGAGAGAGCTGTTGCATTGGCAAATCCAGACTTCTTCACAAGAAACTAAGTTTTCACTGTGATGTTTTTCTTTGCTGCTACAAAGCACAAATGTTGAGAGGAAAGAAATCCTCTTCTTGGATTTCTGTATTGAAGCAGCATGCAAGAGAGTTAGGAGTGTCCTGAGGCAGGAATGCTACATAATTTTGTCCATGGATGAGGCTCCTTGTAGTCCAGCAGAGCTAGAGAGAGCAATATCCAAGCTGGATGGAGAGTGGACCACCAGTTCTGTTTTTTGGATATTGCAACCTTGACAGTTGCAAGGACTGAGCATGGGACACTATTCTAGGTGGTATATTTGGGCAGTCATTCATCCGATGTGGGTGAGGAAGTTTCTCTGTGCAATTTGATCTTAGCTTTCTGTTGGAAATGTGAATTGCCAGTTCCAAACTGCAACACGTAAGAGCTCCTAGGCTGTGCAGAGTGTGTGGAACAGCTCATTCAGCTTTACTCAGTTGATGAGGTTACTGCTTTTAGTACAAAATACATGGCAAAGCAGTCATTTCTATGCATGTTCTAGAGTGGTACATTATTACATTTTAGCACTTGACGTGAGAGTAATTTACACACAGTCACTGCTTTGTCTTCCATGAAAAACAAACCCTCTACAAGCAGATGGAAGAAGTCTGCTAAAGATTTCACATTATTAATGTTTACGGCTTTTGTTGTTGTGCTGCCTGTTAATTACCACATTCAAGAGCATGCCTTTCTGTGAGGGATAGGCATCTATTTGGAATGATGCTTCTTGAAAAAAATGTTGACACTAGTTCAGCATTGCTGCATCTTGAAGGAATTTCAGGCCTAATTCTGCTCTCAAACAAAGGGCAAGTTGGGACAAAGCCTGCTGAAGAAAGTGAAACTGGCCTGGTGTAAAAATGGCTTTAGGGAAGAATGGGACTCTGGTTTCAAAGGCTCCTTGCAGTCCTAGTGCAATACAAGTCAGTGAGAAAACAGGCCATGTATTGGAAGGGACACTTTTGCTAAACTTGTGAGCAGGGACTGGCCAAAGGAGTCTGTATGCGAATATGAAGCACTTCTAGCACTTACCTCGTTCAGAGAGTAACGTTTTCCTCCTCTCACTGTGGAGTGCCTTTACTGTAGCCAGGCAGTTTACTGGGAGTGCAAAAATTACTGGTTAAAGAGCAACGCTTTCTTGTGTCTATTTTCCCTCTGAAGGTAACTCCAACTGTTTGTTTCTTCATTTGACTTTCCATCATGCCTCCATCTGGCCATTTCTTCCTGTGTGAGTGGAAAATCCTGCAGTGTCTCTGAGCTCAGACACAGGAATGGCCCTACACATAGGGACACCACACAGGTGATGGAAAGGTGAGGAAAGGTAGCATCACCCAGTGGAAAAGAGAGTCAGGACAGTGCTTAAATTGGCACCATGCCCTGTTCCTGTTCCCTATGCCCCCTTGCTTTCTTGTCATGGCTGATTGGCAGGGAACCTGGGCCTGAGAGGTGCTGTGCACTTGTTGGGAAGCAGCTTTGTCTACCTCATTGGTGTGTGAGACATGGCCAGCCCCATGCTTGGTTTAGCATTTTTTGGTTCTGTGTGCTGCTCTTTGAAGAATGGAATTATTATGTTTTCTAGAAAAATTACAATTTGGCTGTCTTCTACGCATCTGTCTCTCACTGTGATCAGGGACTCATTTTTGATTTAGGGCTGTCTTTATCTCCATGGGTCTACGTGGCAAAATGAAGGTGTGACTGCAGCATGTTCACCTATCTTAAACAGTAGAGGTAATAGTAGCAATGAGGATGCAGCAGCTTTGGCTAGCAACCGAGTTATAAAGTCCAGAGACCTTGTATATATCTCAAGGTATGTTGGCACTGCAGCAACAATCCTGCTTGTGGGGATACCCTGAGATAGCTGTTAACAATTTCACAATGAGTGAATTGTTACTTAGCAATGGCCGAGTTAAATAATTGCCACAATGTTCATTGCACTACTTGGGTGTGTTTTGTAGCTTGTCCTAGGTACTACGCTGCTGTGGATGGGATGCACTTGTATTAGCTAATGGGACGGTGTTAGCACGTATGGGATCAATGCAAAGAGACTAAAGATAGAAAATCAGGCAAAGAGAGGACTGGCTCCTGCTTTATGGCTAGCATGTCAGAGGAGGGATGGGGACAAAGCTATGCTTCCACTCCAGTGCTGGAAATACAAAGCCATGCCAGAAAAAAGGTGACTGGGACTGTTACAACCCTCCCATGGTGCCTGATTCTAGAAGCAGCAAAGGCACTGGCAGACTGTCATGCTGCAGCACAACCTACCGCTGACTCAGAAGTGGTAGAAATAGAGCATAAAAACTGGGCCTCAAACCCTAAACAACAGTATACGGATGTTACCTGCCACAGGCTGATCCCTGGAGCTCTCTTGTTTCACCCAGTGGCATGGCTTATGTAAGCTGCCAGGGTCATGAAGGTCCACAGAGCTGAACTGAGCATCTGGGCTCTGCAGTGACAGACAGTACTTCTCTTCATTGAACTGTGCCTGCTTGGTGAAGTCTAGAACTTGGATCTATCATCCTTGGAGGTGGTTTTTGGATGCTAAAACCAGTAACACTGTTCTGTGCCCATTCCTTCTCCTGCAACAGGGCTCAGCTTCACATTCAGTCCAGCGGAATTGGACTTTTGTACTTGAAAATAATCTCAGTCTTTTAGCTAAGAAGATTTATCCTCATGACTTTTTCTTGCGTTCTACTTCAAATATGATTTCTACATGCTGCTAACTTTTGATAGGGTAATGGGAGTGATTTCCACGTGGACTTGACCCTTATATTACAAATAGCTAGCTTTGATCTGCAATACGTGTTCTAAATGAGATGCACTGCAGTTTTTTAGGAGTCATTCCGGTGTGCTCCTCAGCTGGTGTAGACTGACTTTGTATTACAAGCCAGTGAAGCTTTGCCACTAAAGAGCTGATCCAGATTTGGGACGAGCCTGTATCTTTCTGAAGCAATGTTCTAGTCATGCAGAAAACACTCTGGAGTTTTGTAAACCTTGCTAAGGCGAACAGGAACGATGAAATAAGTCTGAAAATCAGGACAGCTGTACTCTAGTTCTGAATTTGGGACCTCCGTTTTCTGCAGGGGAGTTTGAGATGCCCGAGGTTCCGTTGCTGCCGGCCCTCGAAGGTTGAGCCGGCGGCGCGGTGCCAGCCGTGCCCTGCAGAGGTTGGTACTGCAGTAGCCCCACCTGCTGTTGGATGGGGAGGAAGCGGCTCGGTCCTTTTCTGCACTCTGATGAGGAGATAGAAGTGAGGCACTGTAGATTACCCTATCTCTTATCACCCTCTTTTACCCTTCCATTCTTCCTTTTACATCCGATTCTTTGCGGTCCTTATGTTTGTCATATCTTGTGTTGATTCTAAGCTCTTTGGGGTAGGCAGTATATCTTATCTCTGCTTGTAAAGCACTAAGTAAATTTACACACAGCATAAGTGCTCGATAATAATAACCCTGATCTTTTGCTTTTACTAGCATTTGATTTCAAGAGCTCTCTGTGAATCTGAATGAGAAAAAGTTACAAAGGCAAAGGTATAATTAGGGTTCTCGAGATGGTTTTATTCTAATCTGAGGAGGAGGACTATATTGGGGTTTTTTTCCTCTTTAGAATATGAGAACACCATAAAGAAGTCTGCCTAGAATAAGAAAGAAAATAAATGTAAGACTTTTTAATGGACCAATACTTGTAAAAAGGGTAGGACATTAAACAATGTATTAAGAGGCTTTTTATTAAATGGAACTGCTGCTTTTATGAGTGTGAGATGAGCACAGTGATCAGGAGTAAGGCTTATTTACATAGCAGAATTCATTTGAGACCAGGGTGCTTTTGGAGCAGAAAAAGACTTTTATGTCCAAAGGATTTATTTTTTATATATTTTATATAACATTTATATCTTTTAGAGATATTCTGCAAGGTACTTCAGCTCAGGTCTCTTTTCAGGAACAGTTCTGTTTCAGTCAACATCGATGTTACAGAATCAGAATCTAGACCATCAACTTTTCTTCACCTAGAACAAACCTGCAATGAAAACAATCTCTATCTCCCCAACTATCTTATTTTAGAAGAGTTTGCTAGCCTGCCGTGATACATTACATTGCATTTGGCATTAGAGAGGGATTCAGAACAGAAAAATTTGGGTCTAGAATGAGATTCCGATCTCTTGCCTTGTGAGGTTTCTTTAGACTCATCCATTGAAAAATCTGTAATTGAGAGTGCATGAATGTATGTGTTATTATTCCTGCTTAGAGGATAGGATATGTACAGGTGCAAGTACAGTGAAAAGGCATTGTTACTTAGTTTGGGAGAGTGTGGAGGCTCAAGATAGTTGATATAATTTAATTTGTTATAAAAGTGAGTAGTATTAAATTTCTGGCATTATCTGAGATGAACAGAGCTTCTTCTGTGGCAATTACTCAGCAAAAAGCCAGCAAAACTGCCTTCGGTGGACATTGTGAAACCCTTTGTATTTGTGACATAGCATGTGGTTTACATCTAGGCTTATAAAATTTTTATTAAAAATCTGTTATTAAGCCTCAGTATGTGTTTTTGACAGGCTGATAGGATAGATAATAGACAGTGTTGAGCATCTGCTGATTTTCTGCATATGAAGAGTTGGATTCATAGTGAAGCAAGATTTTAAAAGTGAGTAAACCAAAAATTGCTTAACTACAGGTACTTAACAGATAACAAAGATATTTATTTTATTCATGAATATAATACACTTTCTCCTAGATCTTAATTTTTAAGAGGATGTTTGTATTTCTTAGACGAGTAAATGTGCTTGCTTGTCTCTCTGCCTTGTTTGCTTTGTGTCTGTGTAACCCAACAGGGAGAGCACAGCAGTTTTTGATATTCTCAGAAGGGGTGAATGTACCTTGCTTTGAAGATGAGGGAGGCACAGTAGTGGTTCATATACCATGTGCAGGTTCTCCACAGAGGTTACACTTCACCCTGCAAGAACTTAAAATGTCACGACTGCCACAAAGTGCAGTTATTCCAGAAACTAAGTGCACATCATACAAAGTAAAGAGGTGAGAGAACAATGTACCTGCTGCATTTTTTGATGCCTTTTGAGTTATCACCGTACGTATTTCAGATACGTATTACATTTCACTGCCAGATACTAAGAAGCTGGAAGTTGCCTTCTTTGTAGGCTCCTGCCAGTCTGTTCTATCAAGTATGGGGCAGAGATATTATATAGAGGTATTTTATTGTTTACCCAGGGTTTTAGCTAAGCATGTTAGAAAGATCCAAGTTAGCCAACAATTTGAATACCCTAAAGTACATGGCTGAGGTAAGATTTGTAGGGGAAGTTATTAGTTTATTAAATTTAATGCTGGAGTTTGAAAAAAAAAACAAACCACACACAAAGGTCTAGGCATATGAACCATCCTTAGGGCACTTCAGAGGGATTGATGGCAGCATTTGCTATATTGAAGGCTCAGTGGATATAAACTTATGTCTGTTTGGCTCAATTACTGTGCTCTGAGCAGTGTAATTTAAATATTTTGTGTTTCCAGAAGGTTAACGTTGCTAGTACACTTCATGCTCTTCACTGTAAAAAGCAAGCACTCTAAAACCAAGTGACAATCTTCCATTTGCCACTATGCAATCAGTGAAACTGTTCTGTTAAGATTGAAATTTCCAAGGCTAAAGTCAATTTGAGTGGAGTACTTGAATTTGTTAGGCTCCTCCCGTAGTCCACATGAAACAAATGCAGAAATGACACCATGAAACTGGTGAGAAGGGGTAGGCAGCACAGCAACCAAGTTGTGGGCTAAATTTGCCTAACAATACTTTCTGTACAGGGAGGGGCTGTGATCTGAAGGTAGAATTGCCACCCTTGCATAGTTTAGAAACACATGTAAATGGTATCACTGGGGCAGACACTTACTGAGTGGTGCCACGATGTTATAAATTCTGGGGCTTTCTGGAGCTGTAATGCTGATATTTCACCAGTAGCAATGTCCCACATTCAGCCTAGAGCAAGCATAGTTTTACTAACAATGAGTACCCTCTGTGTAAATCAAGTGCCCTTGAAGGTCTACATCTGTTGACATGCTTATGTCAATAATCCCTTCTCTGGGTATGCTTTCACAAATGATTGTGAAGCATCGTAAGGTATGGACTACTAAGTGTTCTACAGCAGTGTAAGCACACTTCCAGTGAGGGAGAGCACAGACACAGACAAGGTGCTGTGAAGCTGTTTGTTGCATGGTGAATTAACTTAATCTAGCCTTGCAGTGATTTGTTCCTCTTCTTGTATTCCAAGATACAATACCAGTCTTAAATTGCACCAGAATTTAAAGTAAAGCTCATTTTGTGCTATTTAATTTTTAGATGTTATTACTAGTTTCGTAGCAAACTTTTTGGAAGTCCAGATGCAATGTAGCATACTTCACAGAATGGCTCTATATATTTAGATTATCTTCTTGACTTCCAATCACTTCAATTAAGTGATCCATGATTTTTATGTTACAGGACATTGCAAAAGATGCACCTGCCAGTTTTATTTCTGTTTTTATATTGTTGGAAGAGGTTTGGAAGTTTAATCTAAGTATATTCCTGAAAGTTGAGATGCTTCTGTGAGTCTTTCCAATTTGCTAGAGGAGTATTTTGATCTTTGTTTTGCTGGAGGGCAGCCCAGAGTCTTAAAGGTCCTTTTGAGACTTACAACCTCTGATTCTTGTAATCAAAATGTAGAGCCCAAGTTATGAGCACCTATATGGGGGTTTCTAGTGAACTCAATGAAAATCTTGTAAGAAATATGTGCTGTCACATGCTGTGTTGTCTTCTGGGCAGATCAAAAATATCAGGCATCAACATTTCTCATGGAATTGCTCTATTTTTGACTCATTAGCATGTGAGCAGAAGCTGGACATGACAAGCAAAAGAAAATCAAATACACACAAGAAGAAATCTTTGTTTACCCATTTATGGAGTGGCCATTTGTCAGTATCTGGTAAATACATATCTATTTTAGGGAGTAGAAGAACATTTGAAATGTGCCACTCATATGTGATTTGAGTCCTAAATGTTGCTTGTGGTTATGAGTCTGTCTTTAGCATATTGCTCTGTGCTGCCCCAAAGCCTTTAGCTCACATAAACTTATCTCAGATTTAATTTTCTTTCAGTCGTAGTATTAATTCAAGGGTTGTTACAGTTTGTTTGCTGAAAAAATTCTGATTTTTTTCTTTGCATTTTGCAAACCTCATCATTTTGAAATCCTAAATGAACTGTTAAAAGAACTATTTATTATAACCCTATTATATGGATATATTATGACAAAGAATGTGCATGAGCTTGATGGTGCATCAAGGCAAGAAAAAAACCCAAATGGTCTTTGACTTTAAGGAAAAGACTTGAACCACTGTCAAGATCAAAGTATATTTCATGTGCTAGAGTCCTGATTCAGCAAAGCATATAAAAAAGAATTTCAGGCACAGTGAGCTTTAGTGGTAGCCACTGAACACGGTTGTATTTACTGCTGTGATTCTTGGTTCTCAAAAATCCCAACAAAACATTTTCCCACAAGCCTGTCATCACAAATACTGTAATCTTTCTCCTTTTTCACATTCTCTCTCAGTGTTTCTTACATAGATTGTATTATTCATAATGATTTGCTTTAATCTGAAGGACTTAAAGCTTTAAAAGTTCTGCATTTGCATATCTGTTTCTCTTGGTAAATGCACTTAGCTGACAAGGAATAGCTTGTGTGCTTTTCCATGTCCTAGTAATCTTTTATTCACGTATGCTTTATGCAATAGACATATTCACTGCTCTTCTTCCTTCTCCATCACCATGAGTCTTAGAATATGTGTGCTGACACCAAAAATTAAAGCAGTACTTTTTTTCTTAATGGAAAATGCCTGGTAAGACACTCTGACTCCCTACATCCCTCTTTGTTTTTCGAGCAGACCAGTGTTAGAAGAGAGCTTTCAGACAGACAAATGTTTTATGGCAATAGTGCTTTACGTTTTTGTAACACCCTTCTTCTAAGGGTCTAAAATGCTTTACAGCAGTAATAAATTAAGCCTTACAGCATCCTATGTGGTAGGTAACTATTATACCCATTTTATGGGTGCTAGACTTCATGGAATAAGCTGCATTCAACATGCCAGCACACTATGAACAGCTATTCAGGGTTTCATCCTAGAATGATCATGTGAACGCTGTCTACAATGGAGTCTGTAAAAGAGGTACCTACAAGGCCAAGCATTAGGACTTTTAGGAGCAGTGTTTGTCTTTGGGCCTTATGCATAAACCTTTAAAAAAAAAGTTTGTGAGGAAAGCTGTGATTAGACACTAAGAAAAGTCTTAGAAAGAATTAAACATAAGAGCTCCAACTAATAAATAATGGAATGGAGGTGTGGCAGTCTGGAAAGAAAGCTAGTGTGGAAAAAGGTTTGGGGGAATCAAAGGAAAGATTCTAGAGTGGAGGAGCCATGACCAGATTTTCCTGGCTGCAATCCAAAATGTATGGGATAGTCTGGCCTCCATGTAATACTACAGCTGGGATGAAAGCCATGACTGTTGTTAACAACACTCATTCCCAACCTGGAAACTAAATACCTATAGGCAGTTGTACTAACTCAGTTTTTAAATCAGCAGAAGAACTGGTCTACACCTCTGGTGGTTATACAGCAAATCAGACTTCAGCAATGTATTTGTGTCTGAAACAGGTATCTGACTGGATGCATCCCATAAGCTCATGCAGGTGTGCTAAAGCTTCTTATGATCTCTGTTGCTTAAGTGTTTGAAATCTCTTCAAAGTCTGCAAAGATAATGGCCACTTAGTTTTGAGGAAACACCAAATCATGGAAGAAACTGTGACAACAAACAATCTTGTGACCTGAAATCACAGCATAGGTGGTCTAACTTAGTGTCAGTCCGGCCAGCAAGGCCTGGAAAGGCTGGCTTATGAACTCAGAGGGAAAAGCAACCAGTTCGTTTGGAAAGAACAAAGGTACTACCTTGCAGAAGTCATCATATATATACCTATGTCTATACCTTTCAAAGTGGGGAGGTTCTTATTGCAGAGTGCATAGGAGAATAGGAGTAGAAAAACCTTAAAATGAAGCTCAGTTGTTGTGTGGATGAGCATGTACGATGTCATTGTCTGGATTAGAAGGGGTCATGGCATTGATCAAGGGGGGACCCCTCCCAACATAAGTTAACATCACATGATAAATTGCTTCCTGGCATGCTTTTTGTTAAGTTGTTAAAAAATCATATAATGTAGAAATAACCTCCCTATTCTGTTGAGATGAAACAAGGAATACAGGCACCAAGGAATATCTTCTGTTCTGAAATATTCATAAGTTTTTTTGTTTTCTTTTTCTACTGACACAAACAGTCAAAAAGCAGCCTGGAGGAAATGTCCTTCGCTTTTGGAAAATGAGTTGGTAATTTATTCACATAAGGCCATGTAGTCATTTTGAATTAGCACAGTGTGGAATCTACTAATAAAATGAAGTCAGTTTACATTTTAAACAACCTTTAATATTTGTGAAAGTAAATATCCCTTAATTTCTCAGCAATTTAGATGTAATGGAAATTGTCAGAAATTTTAATTTCTCCCCGTTTAGCTCACTCACAATGGCTGTCAAACAGTCAAGTGATATGACGTAAAGTACTGCTAATCGTTTCAGCACAAGACAGTACTTCAAAGGTAAGGCAAAGGATGTGCAGACACTAATGAAATTTTATTATCAGAACATAGAATTAGAATTGTGACAAGAGACAATGGTGGCAGTGACATGCAGCTAGAATGTTAAGCTTATGAAATCTCCAAGCTGAGTCTCACAGACAAAAATAGCTAGAGCTACAGACTTCTTAATAATCTTAAATGGAAATTGAATGGGCTCAATTAATCAAATGAACAATCTGCAGGGAATTAGAAAAAAAGGCTCATTCTAGATTTTCAGGCTATTAACCTGCATGGCCATTATGTCCTGTTAAAATGGTGTGGTTTGCAATCCATGTGTTGCTTTGGGACTACGTGGGTTTGTAATTCATAGAGAAACATGTAAAGCTCATAAGACAGCATGGCATGATAGTTTTTGTAAGCACAGGCTTGGGCAGATGCCACTGAAAGCAGGTCTTGTTTCACATGATCAAGCCAATTCTGTCTGTGAAATAGGACTGCATTTTTCTGAAAAGATGGGCATGAGAAGTTTGCTTCAAAGCAAATAATCGGTCCCCGCAATATCCAAGGTTAAATGATTAATTCAGCTGACTTAATGGTGTTCACTAAGAATATCTACTTTACAGAGAGTCTGTCAGGTGTTAAAGAAATGACGGCTTTGGTGTTAGTGTGTTCGCTTGAATTTAGTCCTCAAATATTTGTAAAGTAACTGTCACTGTCCTCAGTGCACTCTCCTAAGTCCCTGAATTGTGGTAGGTGTTCTGGTTGGTTGGTTGGTTGGTTTTTGTTTTTGCGGGGTTTTTCTGTGATCCTCAGCAGCTTCAAGAGGATACTGAAAATTAAGCTTGGGTAAGACTGGTCAAAGTCTGGAATATTATCTCTCCTGTGCAGGACATCTGTCCTCTGCTATTAGGAACCTGTCTCTCCTGTCTCTGATTCTCAGAGCAGTCCCATCGACAATGGCATCAGAAATGGAATAGTATTTGAGAAGGGTTGGATACAGAAGATACCCATTGTGATATTCTACCAGTGCGCTGTTTTAGGGATGGTCTGTTCCCTAGGAGTCCTGTACAAATACGAAGACTTTATGAAACCTCACACCCAGCATGGATGTGATAGTAGGGAGCTCTCTTCAGCTTCCACAGGACACAATCCAGCAGGAAGTCTGCAGTGTCAGGCACTGGCTTTTCCTCTTTCATCTGCAGAGTAGCTATTGGCTTTGGGGAATGATGCAGAAGTGCTTTGAGTGTAGAACTAAGACTGGAAAACTGTTACCAGACTCCTCCAGTGCACTGGATTAGTGCACAGCCCATAATTTCTAGCTTCATTTTAAATGGGGATGGAAGGTGCATTGTTTTCTTTAGGAGATACTTCTGCACTCCAACAGATCTCTCAGTAAGAAGGGAGGCTTTCCTCTGCATAGTGAAAAGGTCACAAAAATCATGTAAATTATTAGTCCTACCATGTAATTCCATGAACCTGGCAAGAACACTGGTTTCTAAATAAACATGGAAGGCCACAGTAATCGTTAAGAATTTGCTTTGGCCTGGCAGGATAGTCAAGATTTTGAGTCCTTGTCATAACTGTTTATGCCTGGTGCTTTCTGCTCAGAGCTGCTGCCTTTTTATTCCAGGGGATGGGACTGTATCTCACCATTCCTTTTCCTATTCTCTGTCTTTGGTGGCTCCATTTTATCTTTCCTGCTTTATCCTAAGCTCTTCCTTTTTTTTTTTTTTTTCCCCTCTCTCTGTCTTGCTTTTTCTTTCTCTGTAGTTTTTATTCTTGCAGAGGCCATCTCCAGAGAGTCCTAAAATAGATAACTCATGTTCCCTTGTGCTGTTTCCTGTGCCACACTGCCACTCCCCTGCCAGCACTGAGTGTAAACATGTAAGGATTCAAGCTATGCTAGTACAGATACTTGCCAAGGGCAAACTGTAACCCAGAGTGCTTGATCATTAGCTAAAAGCAAACTGCACATCGTACATGCACATATGTTGTCTGTTTACAGTTTTGATTCCATTGCTAAGTTATGCAAGTCTACCAGTCGGGGAACAAAACCAATACCACATATGTTTGGTGACTAACCAAAACCACAATTTGTTCTCACAATAAAAAAAAAATAAAGGAGGGGGATACTTAAAAGCTTGTATTCCACTTAGTAATGCAATTTGAAACAGAGGTGACACATGGTTTGAAAATGTTTTGGTTGTTGTGGTAATAGCAAGTCCAGAGTGAATTTTGAATGAGCAATATTCGGCACTGTTGCTGCAGGGAGAGGAAACATTGCCACATGGCTTGTGTGATCCAGCCAGCACCTTCCACACCACTCGTATCTGCAGCAAACTGCTCTGCAGATTTAACTACTAATGGTTCCTACTAAGTTTCAGATTCTCACAGTTAGTTCATATGCAGTTAAATACATCAGAAAAGTGGTCATTAAATGAATCCTTGTGACTTGTTTGTTCAGGAAAGAAGCTCTGTTCTCAGGGCTCTAACCCAGGAGCTGGAAGTCCCAGACCATAGTGACATGGCCTCTCTCCTCCAGCTCTGCACCAACGACCTGGGGATAGCAGCTCTCACCTCACTAATGAGGATGTGGAGGATTAATGAACTGAAGACTATGATATGCTTATGGAATCACAAAGCTGTTTAAAATGGATAGTGCTGCCTGCCAAATCCACTACTGGTTCCTCCAATACCTTAAACCCCCTATCACTGATGTCAGTGAAGCTTTATGTGAATGTAGGAGTCTCACCACAAGGGCAAGGGAATATGTGACTGCCTGGTAGAAAGCTTCTTATCTCCCTACAGTGTTCTTGAACAATGAAGCTTCCCTTGATCTGCATAACCTCTTGCAATGTAACATTCACACGTACTTTGGAAGAGCTGTTAGTGACACAAAATAGGATGCAAGAAAAATTCAGATTTTTCTTCATAAAAATGTGTTCTTATTGGGAGCAAGAAATTGTTGTCCTGGCAACAGCAAGCATCTGGGGATTTTTTATTTTTTTTTTTTGGTGCCTTGCAAGAGGCTGTTCAGGCTTTAGGTGTTCCCCTGAGTTATAACGGCCAGGTTTGTCCTTCAGGTAGAATTTCATGCAGTAGTCTAAAAGGGAGGTCTTGTTGCTGATTTTTCTCTCACTGGACTCAGATTGGTGTAACAGTGCCTTAGAAGAATCAAGTTCATTCTTTGATGAGAAGGTCTGTCTTAGACAATGACCTGCTGTTCAAATTTTAGTTAAAACACATTTATATGCTTCATGGAAACAATAGTTCTTGTGAGTGAAAAGCTTCATGTGTAGAGGGAAATTATATGAAACTTGTTTCTTTCCAAATTAAGGGGGCTCTTGGAAGATCAATACAAAAGCTGCAGAGCTAATACCTGGCTTATCTTTGTGTATTGGTACTAGTATCATGTATAGGACTGGGATAAATTAACAATTATTAATCGGTACCTCTCCTAATAGAGTTGAAAATGCAAGCACAATATTTTGGTAAGGGGGAAAAAACCTTGAAATTGTCATAAACCTCTTCTCTTCACCTTTAATACAACCTCTTCGTTTTTAATTACTCCTGTAAAGTGGAGCAATCACAGGATCCTCCTGTGACATTTTCAAGTTTTCTGTCTGCTCCACTTACGAGAAACAAATGGGTCTGCTCAGCTCCATCTAGATTGAGTTTTTCATGAAGTCATTACTTCTGTCACAGGGACTATTTTCAAATTGAAAAATCTGAAACAATAAATGATGGTGAAGCAGTTAATAACTGTTAAGAAATCACATTTGGAAAATTGCATTTAAGCAATAACCTTTCTCCCTGTAATTAAATGACAGAAAGGTCCTGGTTTTAATTAAGTCAGCAATTTATAGTTATGAAGCTATACTTCACTATGCAGATTAGAAGATGATAGGTCACAGAACACCCTGAGTGCATTTTTAGCGGAGCTGATCTGGTAATTACTCCACTGTTCAGTGGTGACCACAGTGAACCGTATCTCTAGATTAAACAATTTTCTTTTCCCTGCTCCATGATGTATAACCAGGATGAGTAAATGTACCACTAGGACTGCATCGAACATCTTTAAATTAAAATGGATTTTAAATGAGGGGGCATGAGCGAAGAAAGTAATGTTTGAAGAACAGCGGTAGAAATGAATGGGCCACTAGGCAAGTCTTGCAAGCAGAGAATATATCATTGTTTTACAGGGCTTTCTATCTTGCGCCTGAATGTTTGGTGCAGATTTATGAGGAAGTAAAATGCTAATGTTAGTGTATTTATAAACATATGATGGGGGTTTCATCTATAATTTATTCCCAGGCCCTGCATTATGCAGCCTATGAAAGAAAATGAAATGCTGTGTTGGACAGCGAAAGGGTTCATTAATACAGCTTTCACATTTTATTTAACTAACCCCTAGCTCATATTACACATTGATTATTACATTGTGAGATGTTTTTGAACACTTATTGTGTTCTGTTCCTCAGGCCTTTTGCTATGCTAGCTACTTCAGTAAGATTTCAGCAGCACTCAACTGTCTTATTTCAACTAGCACTAAGTATATTCACTTGGCCTTCAGGCATATGAACAATGTATGTATATTTATGGATTTATTTTTTTTTTCTGAAGGAGTTGGAGGAACAGAGGTAGAATTCAATATTACCATTTATTAGTAAAATCTGTTATTTTAGTTAGATACTCATTAAATAACCTATACTCAAGTTGCAGCACAGAATCAGTTCTAATCAAATGTAACTACAGTGTTGAACCAGAGCTTGTAAATAGAAAATATTCAAATAGCACTTTAGTTTGCAGTTACTACTTCCTCTTACTCATAAACAAACTAATTCATTGGCCAGAATATTTTCTTTAATGGGTCAAATTGGCTATCAGTGCAAATTGCCAGCATTACTTGGAAATCTGTTGAGATTTGCCAATGCACCAGCCTAGAATTTACTTACAGAGCTGTTTTCCTGTATATTAGAACAAAGTGTGTGTTGGAGGGGGGAGATGGCATGTATGGAGTGGGATGAAAAGCCAGTTACAAGATGATATTTATGAGACCAGACATCAGTAACTATTGACATTAAGTGAAGACAGCAGATGATGTTTTTCAAGCTTACTGATACAAATACTTACTTACAACTTCTTTTTCCTCTGTTTGCTGGGTGATTGGTTTATTTTTATTCTCAGGTTTTTGCAAGCCTTATTCTGATTCTCTCTGACTTTAACGGGAAGGGGATTCAGCCAGCAGTAGGCAATGGCAGGATTCTTTCAAGTTTGAATCTGTCTAAACAGAATAAGGAAAAGAAAGGCAAGAATAGCATCTCCCAAGCACAGTTACTGGTGCCTTTCCTTCCAGCTTTTGGAAAGGGGGGAGGTTGTGGCGTCTTTTTCCATAGATCCATAGCTTTAGATTTGCTGAGAGCGTCAAGGAATAATACACAGCACAGAATGCCAGGTTTCTAAAATAGGCAATAGTTCAGCTGAAGGAGAAATTGTTTGAATAATGATAAGCTTGGAAAGGTTTCACAGAATCAAAAGTCTTAAGAAGTTTCTTCTTTTAAAAGAGAAGAAATCTCCACTATTAGATGTTCTGGAATGCTGCGTGAATACAAAAAGAGTGGAAGAACTTTTTATTTCATGTACGCTTTTTTGCCTTTTTTTTTTTTTTTTTTTCTCCTATTGAAGGGATTGACAGTTAATCAATGACAGAGCTTCGTAGCTTCACCACCACCACACACATATGTGCACACCTCCCTCCACCACGTTTATTCTGTATGGACAGAAAAAAGCTTAACACCTTCTTTGTAATCTAACTGTATATAACTGTATTCTGAGGCATCTAGATGTTTACAATGAAGTTTGGAGATAACAGCTGTTTGGTTTGTTTAAACATGGGAGCAAAAGAAGAGGACAGCTCTTTGGCTGCACAGTAAGCAATAGAAATTTAGCACAAAACAGTGGTCATCTAGTGTAAAGGATACATTTTGTACACTTTACAAAGACCTAGGGAAGCTGGGTAAGCAGACACTTATAGGTCAAGCAGAGTAAGCAACAGTTAGTTAGCAAAGACATATCTTAGATTCGATAACCTTGCCATATTTTAACACCACTGATTTGTGAAGTCCCCAGTGGATTAAAGCAAGAACATATTTCCTCATTGCATTTGGCTTGCCTTCCTTCTCTTTTCATTCTTTTTTTTTTGTTGTTGTTGTTGTTCAATATTATTATGGTACTTAGGCAGTAGAAATTATTTTCTTCTCTTTTTCTTACCGCTACTGATGTTTACAATCCTCAGTGGGTACCACTGCATCCTGTATTGAGGATGTTTCAGGAAGCTACTGTGTTGAAGGAATCTGGCACTACAGATCAAATTTTAGGTTGTTTTTAAAGATGTTCCCTAGCAGTGTGTGACATTTGGAGTTAAAAGGGTTGAGATGCAGAGTTGTTCTAATCCCTGAATGTAGCACAAATAACATGGGAGCCCAAACGCCTTCTGCGTAACACTGGGAACAGAGTATAACCAAAAAGCAATGTGCATCCAAATTCTAGAATCTACAGTCTTTTAGAGCTCTCTGAAACTTGAAGCACAGAGATGAACACCTACTCTTTTTCTATCAATTACTGTCTGTCACACCAACCTCTTGTTATCAACAGATCTGCTAATCAGCTGACTGGAAGTTATTAAAGGTAAATGGAAATATGTGAGAACGTAACTGGCTTCCACAGCACTGTGAAATTATCCTCAACTCCTATGTTAAGACAATTAGCTAAATCAGAATTTGTTTTATTGCTTCTGAGGAGCATGAATTTACCATTTTACTTTCTCCTGAAACAGATGGAATTTCTTATAGTTGGAGGTACAAATTTCATTTTCATTCCTTGCAGAGTCTAAGGAAGTTCATGGCAATATTCCCTGTAGACGAGGCCATCAAAATGGCTGTCACAAAACGTGGGGACGTAAAATAAATTGATGACAGAAGAATTATGCATCGGGCATATCCTTCAGTGATCATGTATACCTGCCATATAAGGACATCTAGAGGAAATCTCCCTTCGAGACAGCCCATTCTTACTATGTTACATCTAGAAAGGAGACATACAATTAAGGTGGGCAGGGAAGAATTTGAATTATGGAGAGGTACATGCTTCCTGATGTGTTTGACAGCAGAAATCAGACAGGGAAAGCTGATGAATTCTTATACTTCTCAGGGGAAAAAGTGAATTTGAATCGATGTGACAAAAAATTGTCAAGTGATACTAGCATGCTTTGGAAAAAGCGGTAAAATCCCTCCCCCTCTCTTTTACTATGGAGTTCTTGAAGAACACCTTTCCATATTCATCTCAGTTATGGTAGCTCTACAGAGAAGCCTCCTGGAAAATGTTGGAGTAAAATACTTTTAGCATGTTATGAATCAGAATATTATCTTCAGTCTCACCACTTTACCTATGGTCAAGGACTGTGATATTTACACTGGCTTTCAAGCAATCCCTGCAGGTGCTCACTTTCTGATTTTAAGTTCTGCATCTAATGTTGGAACAATTACACTGATCAATTTTAATTATTCCATTGTATCACTGTGGTCATAGAGAGGAAGAATAGCCTACAAATTAATGTGTTGAGTATTAGCCCCTTATGGGAGGTACTGTACAAACAGAACAAAAAGCTGGCACTGCCTCAAGGAGTTCTCAATCCACATAGAAAATTACAGATGGTAGATTGATCCAGAGTAGTTTTGTGGCATCTAATCCAAAGAGTACTGAAAGCTAGTCACTGGTCTCAAGTGAACAACCTCTTTGGAGACTGGGAGGTGTGTAGGGCTGCTGCTCAGGTGAAGACATGCAAGGGAAGCATGCAGCTCCACAGCTGCAGGAATAATGAACATGAAAGCCACAGTGACCATGGCTGTACATGGTGAGCAGAGGCATGAGTTGGAATGGGGAAGAAAGCTGTTACTAGCTAATAACTTTTCCCTGCATGTATCACAGGCTAATACACACTTGTCTCCATCTCTAAAGGCTGTTGGGAGCTCTGAAAGCATTCTAACACTTTCTTTCAGGGATTACAAAAAATGGACACTTTGTTAAAAATTAGCAAAGTCACTGTTAACAACTTTTTGGATTTGGAAGTGAAAAGTGAAAAATCTGGAGTCTGCATAAACTAGATTATGCATGGTGGCTAGTTTACACTTAAAATATGAAGCTTGGCTTTGAAAAGCAGTCGTTCACTCAACTTTCTTCAGGAAGTCAGTCAGGCCATAAGCACATAAGTATCTATAGCAATCTAAGCCTCAGTTCCTATAGCCTGTTTGGGTCAATATATTTTTGGGACTAAATTAGAACAGCCTTGAAGAAACTTCAACAGACGCTGCAGATCAAAATATGAAGCCACAATCAGGTCCCCTGTGCACCTCATTCTGTCCTATACTGCACATAGTGCTGTCAGCACCCAGCCTGTACTGGTAAGTTTGCACAGTGAAGTATCAGATTTTTTTCCCTTAATTTGGATGGGAAAAAAGTGAAGTTTGTTAAGATGAACGCTCCATAGTGATTTTGGTTGGTTGGTTGGCTTTTGTTTGTTTTCATTAAGACCCTTATCAGTTTTCCTGGTGACTACTGAAATGTTCAGTTTTCTGGTTTATAGGATGATCATCAGACCCATATTTTTTGGCCTCTGCTTCTAAACTGGAATGCTGACAGTATTAAAACATTGTGGGTTTTGATGAGTAGCCTGACAGTGCTGCAAGAGATTCCTTAAATCCTCTCAGATTTTAAAAAAATCTCTTTTGGAGTATTTTACTGATTCTTCTGCTGTTGTACTTGGCTCTGCTTAGAGAAGCCATACACAATACAGTTTACTGATACACTGTTGAAAATTGCTAAAACAAGTCACTTATGCCTCAAAACCCATCCCTTCCTCTATTGTTTTCGTTTGAACAAACAGTAGTTAGCACTTCTCTTGTAATAAAGATGTTATGTACAAATTTTAGAAATAGTCCAGTAATGAGAAATGATTCCTCCTTCTTCATCCAGAAAGGTTTCTGCCAACCTTGTACCAAGGGCAGTCAGGAGTCTCGTGTTGTGTAAGTGGTCTCTGTTACATTCTGCTCCCTGTATGAACTGCAGACTTCACAGCAGGATATTTTATCTTTGATTGCAACATTCATGTCTGCAAGAATAGGACATCTCAAACACTGTTTTTACACTTTTCAACACCCAAATGGGAACTGTGGATTATGTTTGCTATGTCTCACCTCAGGTTGTGTGGTACTAGAATATAGTCTTCTTTGTGCAGAGTTCCATCCTTAGTTGCAGTTTTGTCCAGCTTAGGGTAGAAATCACGTGGCCTTTTTTTAAATGGCCATCCATTTAAAATCTCATCTAAAATCTAAAATGACAGCATGATGCATCTTCTGAGTTTCTTAACTGAGCTTTTTAAATTTTGGTTTAGAAGCACACAGCAAGGCAAGTTTACTTCTTTCAGTACTGTGAGTCTATATACAAGCTATTTAAAGCATTTGTTCTGTGAAATGCCTTTTGCAGGTAAAGGCTGATGTTATGTCCATTATATAAGGGATTGCATTCAACTTTCTTTGTCCCAGCACCTTGCTGTGTCTCCCTGTCCAGTCACTGGGACCCAGTGAAGGTCACAATCTGTCCCTGAGTTGCCTATTGAAAAGTAAGCCTAGCAGCACACTGGAGGTGTAGCGAGGCTAATTGCAATTGGCATCGGTGCGTAAGAGACGGTTTAAATGCTAAGGGAAAGGGTGCCATGGCAGTAGCTAAGGAAGTGACTTGGGGAGGATATTTTTGTATAGTATCTACAGGAGCTGTTTGCCTGAAGTCTACAGGGTGAAAAATGTTCTCTGTAATGTTGTTGGCAGTAATTTGCAATCATTTCTGGTACAAATGGACACAGCTCTGTTCTATTTCTGGAAGGCTCCTGTAATGTGTGCAGGTCTCCCACTGACTTCAGTGAAGCTGTGCCCAGTTACAAGGCTTGTGAACCTGGCCAGTGAACTCTGCCAGTCACTCATCAGGTCTGAGATACAAAGCCAGCCTGAAAGCTGTCAATATTTATGTAATTCTGCTTGAAGATTGCTATCTTGGGGCGAGCCCAGCAAGGAAGAGAAATTTTTCATGCTCAGACTAGTAACATTTAAGTACTTTATTTTTTTTTCCTAGAATATTTGTCCATTAACTTTAATGAAGCTTTTTCTGGGCTTACAAGTCCAAAGAGAGCTATTAAACAAAAGGCAGAGACTTTGCTTGCCAGGCATTTTCTCTGCTCTCTCAGTTCTGTTTCTTTATGGCCAGAGAAACACTTTCAGCCATATGTCTTTAAAGCAATGCTAACACTTAGTGACCAGTTAAGTAAATCCCACTTGTTAAATTCTCATGGCTGCATTATGCTGGGAGCCTTACTCTAAGGGCCCTGTTCCGTCACTACTTGTTTTTTTCCATGTTAAATGAAGTGACTTGGATGGGATACATGGACTGGTGATACAGGAGAAATCCTCTTCTGCCACTGAAAGGTGGCACAGTGCAAAACTAGAGCTGTTATTTTCCTCATCTGTAAAAGGTAAGCCAAGAAACTTGTTTGATTTCCTGGGCCTCAGGCTAACGGGGCAAAGCCTGGATGCAAGCCAGGGCTTCTTTACTTGTGGCTCCCACTGCTGAAGTAGGAGTCAAAAGATTTGTGCGGGATTTGCTTTCTTAGGCCTCTTCAGTTTGCACTTGGACCAGTGGAATTAGAAAACTAAATGGCAGTGAGACAGTGTGGATGCAGTGTCTTGCCTCCGTGGCACCTGCAGTGCTCCCTTCCTGTTACTGTGGCAGACATAAATGTCCCTTAACATCCTTACAGGTTCATGTTTGGAATTCTAGAGCTTACCTGGGACAGGAACTGTGACTGCTGATGTCTTTCTCCCAGGCCAAAGAGACAAATGACAACTATGTCTATTTGCCTGCCTTATCTGCAGGGTGTGTGTCCCCCCTGTAGCCCTCACACTTACCAGCCCCTGACTCCCTTCACAAGCACCAAGATACCACATTTATCTTTTACTTTTCAGTGGGATGAAGGCCTGTGCATTCCAGATATCATTCCGTTTATGATGAGCACCTAATCTGTACCTGTATCATCTCTGTTATAATCTTGCCAAAAAAATTCCCAAGATTTCTTTGTGTACTGTATCCTTTCAATCACAAAGTATTGTTCAGAATTCATAGCTCAGGAGTTCTGGCCCTATTTATCTTACAAATTGCTTGTATGGATTACTCTTGCTTGAAAATTAATTGACCATACAATAAACTACTTTCCCTTGAGCAGGGACTATTCTGTTTCCTATGACGTTACAGTAAGCTGTCTTTGGGCCAAAAATTTAAAGGTGTTTAGGTGCTTAAAGATGCAGGTAATGTGAATTTTCCGAAATACCTAGCTGCCTAATACACAGTGATTTCTGTGGGAGTTGCCATCTAAGAGCTTCTAAAAATCCCACTGTGCACCCATCTGCTTCTTTAAGCACCTGAATTCCCCTAAAAAACAGGTCCTTCCCTCCATCAGTGGAGAAAAAATTTATTTTTCATAATGTAGACAGAGCTTCTTAATACAGTTTCTTGGATATTTCCTGCCACCTTTAACTTATTTTCATTATTTTGATTATGATGTCAAACCTATTTGATGATCATGTTTATGCAGTTCCAAGCAGAGTGTGGGCACACAGCATCTATCCTTTATGACATGAACTTGGCACAGCATCTAATATTAATACATCAGGGGTAAGAGTTTTGTAGGCAAGCAAACTGTCAGGAAGTTACTGCAACTTTTGCAGTATATTAAGTGATCTGTGTTTTGTTCTAACTTTTTAAACTCTCTTTGAAAACCAGTATTCTGTTTCTCATTAGTTGGTCTTTAATCCAGTGAAAATATCAGTCCCTTGAGTTAATATTTCATCTGACTATAGGGCCATGTAATTTGCTACGACACTAAGTCAATAGGTCTCCGCTGGCTTACCCCAGCAGGACTTGTATGTGTAGGCAAAAAATTATCTGCAAAACATGAATAATGTGGATCTAATCAAGAATTTATTTCGTTGGTTAACCAGAGGAAAAAAGCGGAGTGTGAACATCAGTCCATCCAGACCCAAAAGGAGCTTGAGGGAAGGAAAACATTTCACTTTGTATCAATTCACATTCTCAATTTAATACATAAACAGGAGTGTCAGGACACGTGCATCTTGCAGAGACACAGAAATAGCAATAGATTGATTTATCATTATTTACCAGCTTAGCCATCCTGTTCATATGCTTTCTATTATAATGTACTTGGAAAGCTCAGACAGTCCTTCTGCATTAACCTCCACCTTCTGGCATCATCTTTCCCTCTGGCTGTCCTGTACTGCATTCTGAAATTTTAATTTCATTGCACAAGGTGCTATAGAATGAAAATAAACATTTGTCTGTGGAGAGTTTGCTGAGTCTAGAATATTTAGTTTGGCTTAAGCTAATTTAAAAACAAGAAACCAAAATTGTGCTTTTACTTTTTAACACTTTTCCAGGGATATTTCAATCTGTGATCTCCAAAGGACCAAAGCATTTACGAATACACATTAATCCTCACTGGGAATTGATCCAAAGCATGTTTTAAGCATATGCTTAAGTGGTTTGTTGAAATGGGGCCATAGCTGCCCAGGCCCGACTGAGCTTTAATTGAGCAATGTGAATATTTGAATTCATTTACCTTGTACTTGTGGATTTTGTTATATTTTAAATATTTTGTTAAATTTTTTAATATCTATTGATTTTATTTATGTGCACATATTTAGATCATCTTCAGTTCAATACCTGCCTAATACTGTATCTAAAGGACAAGTAAATATTTTGGTATATTTTCACCAAGCTGAAAAAAACCTCTTGTATCTCTGATTTTTGATCTTTGCTTGGTTTTGGCTTGGGAATTTTAAAAATTTTATTTTATGGCTTACATTTCTCTCTTGGGATGAGATAAAGAAGAGCCCTGTTGTAGAGGAATCTCCCGCTCAGGTTGATGTGTTTGCGTATCACTGACCCACTGCAGCTCATTCATGAGTTTTCAGCTCTGATAGGTTGAATGCCCAGAGTGGTCACTGATTAGACTGCCACTCCTAATATCCTCATCCCTGCGGTTATCAAGCAGGAAAACAGTGACAAGTAAATCTAAGCAGTGTGGGAAATGCAGAGTCTGAGAAACCATGGACTTGTAGCACCTTATGGCATTTGCCGAGACTGCAGTGGCAGTCAGCATGATAGCACGATGGTCTGGACCAGAAAAGGAATCCAAATCTTGGCAAATAGAAAGAAAATCACACATCACATTTGCAACTTGTAAATTGCTGCATGATGCCTTAGGGGGAGAAAAAGAATTTCAGAGTCCTGGGTGATTTCTTTGAGCTTGGTTGTTTTGTGTTCCGTTGTGCTACTGAAGAGATCTGACCCTGAAATTTCAGGGCTGCCTCCTGAACTCCAAAATCTCTATTCATCAAGACAAACTCTTAATGAAGTCACTAGGAGTTTTCCTCAGACTTAGGGATGTTAGAATTTGATGATTTTTTCTTTCTTTTTTTTTTTTTAAGAGCATGGTTAAGGCATATTTAGCACAGTAAATGGGAATTTCAGTCCTGATGGAAGAAATTCTATTTTTTCCTGGTTTTAAAGTAGAGGAACTAGGCATCTTACTGTTTTAGAGCATCTTCTGACCAACATATTGTAAAGTGAGATTTTTTTCCATTTAATTAGGGCAAATTTCATTTTGCGCCTGTTTTTCTTTCCCATTATTTGTGCAGCTTTGGATCCCACTTCTGCCATTGTTCCTTCCTGAGAGTATCCAAGGAACATTTTTAATTCCCAGGCTTCATAAATTCCCTGAACCAATAAAAGAGGCTGGGATGCATGCAGTTGGTCAGGGCATTCACCTGAGATGTGCTGAGTCCAATTAAATCAGTTAAAGCTCCAAGATGAATCTGTGTCTCCTGTGTCTCAGGTGAATAGAGTAATGTCTTTATTCTCTATAGCCTTTTTTTTTTTTTTTTTTTTACAAAAGTCTGTTGGAGTTCTAAAAAATATTTCTCTGACCTTTGTCCTACCAAAAGACAGAAGGCAAAAAGAAAAGAAGAGGCAGTATTTTCCAGTGAAAATATTTTGTGAGGATACTCCTGATTGGTTATAGCTATTTTCTTGAAAGCACCTTTACTTAGGCTCTTGTCTAAAAGATCTCCACAGAATATGGGAAGTGCCATGTACATTTAACAAACAGGGAATATGCTTCAAAAGCTACCCACATCTGAACTAGGTGATCCAATAAATGTGTTAAAGAGCGACAATTAGGAAAATAAACTGCATTTGTGACCCAGACTAGTAAATGTAGGGCCCCTGGCTATGGTGAGCACTTCCCTGTATCTCTTTCTCATCTTTTTTCCCTACTTAGTGCTGTGTTTTTAAACTCTGTGGCATAGTTCTGAAGTGTAGCTCCCATAAGAGCAAGTCCACTCTCTGTCTTCTGGGTACACTCTTACCTACAGCCTTGAGCAGTGCTGTGCACAGCTACCCTGGAGACAGGGGAAGAGATGCTGTGTAGCTGTGTGCACTCCTGTGCTTCTCCATCATGTTGGAGGGAGCCTGAAAGCCTCACTAGACCACACTAATGGGAGAGAGCAAGCAATTCTGCATGTTTTACCACACACACAGAAATGAGAAGTCCTCTATAACTCCTTTCAAAGCAGCAAAACTCCAAATGAAGCTGGTCAAATCTGTGAACACCTAATTTCTTTTGTCTTTGCTAAGAGCTGGGTGCCAGTGTCCAGGCATCCATGTCTGATTCCATGTGCAATTGATCTGGATGTGTGGCTCTCACATGTGTGCAGATTAATTCCATCTATAAGCACCAGTTAGTACCCAGGCTTGGTTGGAAGATAAAAAAGCTAATAATTGGTCTTAAGAAGATCTGGTATGAGTTTATTCTTAACAAAAATTTTTCTGTGTTGTAGTCAGAAATATTCCACTTTTCTGGGGGCGATGTTAGAGCATTAGACATGTGCAAAATTCCCCCTGTTTAGCATTTAGGCTAACCCCTTGGTCCTCATAAAGTCAATCTGAAAAAATCTCATAGCAGTACCCCCAGGTTATGTGATGTGCTCCGTAGCCCATCCTGCTCCTTTAGCTCAGTACAGGTCATCCTCCCTCCAGCTCTCCTACAGTTCTCAGCCCTCCACTGCCCCTACATGAGGGAAGGAAGGAGAAGGCAGTGACCAGGGCAGAAATCCTCAACTTGAGTAGTAAAAACAAAGATAAAGGCAGGGTCAAGGTAATTGATAAAACTTGTCAGGTCAGAAATGTGCTGCTTGTATAAAACATTTTCTTTTTAAAATTATCCAGCAATATAGAGAGAAATGGGAAAAAAATATGTACGGCTTTTGTGACCATGTATAAAGTGTTATGCTCGCCTTAGAGGGTAGACTGTGTAGTAAAAGTTTGGGGGATTTAGTACAAAATAATTAAATTAGAAGTGGGGGATAATAATGGCATAGAATGTGATGATGGTTTGTCTTGTACTACCACCTACCTCACTGAGAAGGGACAGAGTCATGTCTGCACATGCCTCTTGCCCAGAGTGTTGGGAAATTTGGACCCAGGTGGCTGGATTCTACCACAAAAGCTCTGCTGGGCATGAGGAACATGTTGGGATACCATTGCATGCAAGTGCATCCTTAATTCTGATTTTAAGGACAAATCATTTCAAGTAGAGTGCATAGAGCTCATGACACAAACGCATCTGGATTTCAGTTGTTGATTTGAAATATTCACAGTCCCATATGGTAAAAGCAGATGCTGGATTGACAGGCATCATAAATGTGAACAATCACATCAGATGTCCCATATGTAGCTTAGTTGAGAGCAGCAAAGCCTACCTGACTTGATTGTGTTCTGGGGTTAGAAGTATTTGCTTGCACACTTGATTGTTAGTCATCATTCTTTTTCTAGGTATAGAGGCATATTATAAACCTTAAAAATGTTTATATGCAAACTGTGATAAGAATTGAACTGACTGTCTTAATGAGAAATACATGGTTTGAATTGAAACATAAAAAAACCTCTTTAAAATGTTTAATATTATCATATTTTGTGCATAGTAAGCACTGCTGCAGAGGTCAATGGCATCAAACTTAATGGTTTGATTGTTAGAAGACATCAAGTATCTGTGCTTTCTGCTGAAGTACATATAGGCTGCAGAACTCCTGACACCTTTGAAGAAAGTAGTTGAGGCAAGAAAAGCGTAGCTATATAGATGAGTCAAGAAGTCCATATAAAGGTCACCTGATTTTTCAGAGGCTTTTAATTTCCACAACATTCTCACTTTGAATGTGAGTTTTATTGGCATGAAAGCTGCATGTTTGGCTGCCTTTATGTATTTGCTTATGAGTGTATCCATAAAGTGGAGGATGTTGGAGATTACTTTGGACTCTTAAAGTGCCAACATGACTGCCTTCCAAAGCAAAATATTTCCAGATCCAACAGCTGGGACTAGAATTTCTGCAGGAGAAAAACCCAGGCCATGTTCCTTATCCCCTTTTCACAGCCTCATTTCTTCGTTGAACATTCAGATCTAGAGGACCATATTCTGGTTTTGCTGCCTTTCCTTGGTGCAGTGGTGCTGTGAAGGGGTTACAACTCTCCAGCAGACTGAGGGCTCCAAACAGGGGTAACAGAGGATCAGTTTAGGCATGGTGCAATTTTGGAAGAAGGTGATAAGTCCTTGGTTGGACTTCCCTTCCTTGCAGCCCTCTGAGCTACACAATTGTTCATGGTTTCCCCATGCAATTCCACAGCTGGAGGACATACAAATGGGC
Source organism: Ceryle rudis (assembly GCA_033439905.1). NCBI lineage: Eukaryota > Metazoa > Chordata > Aves > Coraciiformes > Cerylidae > Ceryle > Ceryle rudis. The sequence goes on from JAAGNO010029008.1 coordinate 33,291, forward strand.
ATAAAGCTGCTCTTCTCAGGACCTCTTCCTTTGTTGCATTCAGTAGCAAGGAGCACCCTATGAAATGCCAGCAAAGTGCATTGCAGAGCTCTGTTTATGATGTTCTAATAGAACCATTCACTGATAAGTAAAATAGCTATTTATGTTAAACTGCAGCGTTCATCATTGCATCAGAAACAATCCATTGTTACAGGAGCTTTCACATCAGGTTTCATGAGGATTTTAATGCAGAATCCACATTTGGGAGAGAAGTGAAGAAAGAGGGACTTCAGTATGTGACCAAGGATGAGTAAAAGATGATGTGTAAGAGATTAATCAATCAAGGAGACAATTGTGCATGGGCTGAAGGTAGAATGCTCATCCCTAGAAATGGAAGAAAAAGAATCACAAAGATTCAAGAGGGAATGAATGACAGGGTTAGACCAATAAAAACTGTTGGCCACAGTGTTTTAAACAGGGTGAAACAACAGAAAGGAAAGAGAAGTCTGACCAGGTGAGGAATTTCTGATGAAAAGCTGGAGGTAGGAGTAGGAACAATCAAAGTGCATTAGGAAAAATGCACCAGGGGTACATGTATGTTTTTGTTATGAAGTGCACATCCTAAATTGAGCTATCTCAGAGTTTAAATTGATTCGGATTTTAGTTTAATTTCCTTTCCTAAAAGAGGATTTTATTTCTGAATAGGCAAACATTTTTAAGGAAAAAAAGCAAGTGCTTTCCTTGGACGGATGGATGAAACATAAATCTTGAGCAGAACTATAAACTGTTGAGACAAGGCAGTTTTGCTGGATTATGTAGCTCATATCAGATAGCAATAAATCAATCCTTCAAAGACAAAAGACTATAGAAAGAAGAATAAACCAAAGACTCTCCAAATAACAAAGGCCAGATACACAAAAGTAACTAAGGAGCTGAAGAGGCAAATAGATGCCTGGCAGGATTTTAAATGGGATCATTCAGCACAGACACTCATCACCTGCTAGTGATTATTGGCATCTTCAGGCTCCTTCAGGCCCAGACACTTCCTTGACTGAGGTTAAAATTCCCACCAGCATCAGGGAAACTAACTTATAGCCTTAAAATCTGCATGTTTGGTATAACATCCCTAAGGTAAACGGAATTTACTAGTGGATGGGTTTGACCTATTGTAAGCATTGACAATGCACTTTTTTTAACACAGTTCTGTCTTTACTCACTTGGGTCATCCCACTGAGATGTGACGTTCTTCAAATATTTGCCTTGCTTGCTGATCTGCGACTGGCTAGATAGAGTAATAAATTTTTGAGCAAAACCTGTGGCTTATTTGGTATGATGAAAGAATTCTAGCTGCGAGTACCAGCCACTAATGTTAGTTAATACTGGCTTGCTCTCACACTTTGAAAATTAATTCTCTCTACTATGAATTTAGGGGGGAAAAAACCCAAAACATTCCAGTGCTGTAAACAGAAATATCCATAATGCACTCTATGGCTGTACCCTGTAGTGACAGTGCATTATTGTTCAGATCATCTGGACCTATTACAGCATGTTGTGGTATATTTCTAACCTCTATGCCTTGGCTCCTCCAGTGAAAAATCAGAGTGGGAGAGATGATTAAGACTGGAGACTCATTCTGACATGCAAGCAGAACAGTCACAGCAGCTGGGAAGTGTTTCCAGATCCTCAGGCTAGAAGTACTGAAGACAGGCCTTTGAGCTGAGCTTTGCTATGCTGATAGTTACATACTCATCCACTAACAAATATGGCTGGTTTGTTTGTTGATATTAAGGAGTGATGAGTCTTAAACTGTTGAGAGTGTGTACAGGATGACTGTCCTTTGCAAATTGGAATAAATAAATGTAATGCAGATAATAAAAAAGAGGAAAAATAAAAAAAAAGAGAAATTGCTGCACATCTATGTAAAAAAAAGCAAACAAATATTGAGGGCAGAAGATTTTATCATGACTGAGAATTACTAGAACATGCCAGACATGGTGAATAAAAGGCAAGCAGACAACATTACTGCTGGAACAAGCAGAGATGTGAAGAATCTAGGAAAATTTGCAAGCCTTTTTTTACCACTAGTCTGGCAACAGATGATGCTGACATGTCTGTGAACATATGCTATGAAAAACCCAAACAACCATTATCACAAGATATGCAGTGATAGGGTCATTGAATATTTTTAGCTCCAGTTCTAGTTGGCCTATATATATATATATGTTATATATACCATTTTAGGGTTTTTTTGTCAAAGATTAATATTCTGTTTGTTTAGAATTTGCACACTTACAGAGTTCAGCCAAAAAAAGAAAAAAAGAGTGCATTTCTTACAAGTGAAATGGTACTTCCGTGAGTGGTTCTTTCAAGTCCCTCTCCCCCTTGGCACCAGCGAAGTGCTTTTTCATTTTGTATCTCATGATGTACAATACTTAGGGTAGCATGGAACACCATAAAAATAATTCTTCCCGGTTTAGTTCAAAATACATTTATCTTTTTAAAAAAGAAAAATATTCTTTTTTTTAAAAAAGCTTGTCTATACATTAATCCTGCCCAAAGGCACATTCAGTGTATGCTTTCACCACTTACATGGCTTTTATACAGAACTACTTGTTCTGGTATCAACTGAAAAATGAACTTTTTACCAGTCAGGCAAGGACTGGACACTGAAGCACGAGACTGTCCACCTGCTATTCCTGCTCATCTTTTCTTAAAGAAAACAACTGATGCGTTCCTCTCCATGTATCTCTCAAAGCATGATTATTCAGCTGAGGAAATGTATTTCTGGTCTCACTGTTTACTCTTTGCTCTTGTTGCTGGTATGATTCCATTTTTTCCCCCTCTTCTTCTTTAATTACACCCCCTTATTAAAAAAAGAAAGAAAGAAAAAAAAAAAAGGTAGCTGTTTGCGAATGGCAAATCAGTCCGTGGGGGCTGCTTGGATTTTAAGGGCAGCTGCTGTTCAATGTATCTGGTGTGTCACTTTCTGTTTTGTGCTCCTGTTTTATTGCTGCTGTGGGAATGGAGCAAAAATAGCGGCTACTGCAGTTCTGTTGAATAACCATCAACATGATTCTAGCCGATGTGTCAGTCCCTCACTGGGCAAAAAAAATGTCCATATTTGATATCTGCTGCCCTACCCTGACCTGTAAATGAAAATAGCAACATGCTAAATAGCTACAGAAAAGCATGATTAGCTAAAAGACTCAGCTGATGTACATAGGTGGGTTTGTGCTGCTATGCATGTGTGGGTGTGAGAATATACGTACATCTCCAGAAAGGCTGGTGTAAGTAAATAATTCATAAGGTGCATGCAGTGTATTTAAATGTTAAATACACTGGCTTTTGAATTCAGTGCAACTATCGAAACCTGGAGCTAGTTACAACCATTCAACTGCTGCATACTTAAAGTGAAATCACTAACAGTCTGCAAATGCTGAGTAAAAATTACACAAGTCCCAAATATTGACAAACCACCTAAGGTTGCCAGATTTATCTTCCTCCTGTGCAGGACTGCTGGTCACTTCAATCTGAGTGTAAAGCCTTGACTTCAGAAGTGCTGACTCATGAATCAGCGAGGAAAGAAAATCTCTGTCGCTGCTGTGGTGGCCAAATTTGCGTGGATTTACCCCGCCGTGGCTGCTCCCGCCCTCGCTCCAGCCTGTACCCGGCATCTGGCCTCCGCCGAGATGAACCTGCTGCTGGGAAAGATCGCGAAGGTATTGAATACACCTAATAGCCGCTGGGTAACGGGGTTCGGTGTCGAATCCATATAGGCCGTTTTACCTCTCCTTCCTCTTCACCAGCAAATGTTTATCCCGCATCAGACCAGGCTTGTCACGTGCTGAGTCTAAACGGGCTTTTGTTCTGCCGAAGGGGCAGCGGCGCCGCGCCCGCCGCGCGTTCCTGAACCGGCTGCTTTTCCCCAACAGATGGCACTGCCTGTCTCTCGTAGGTACCGAAACTTTCAAAACACTTTGTTAAAAATAGATGCCCCACATTCTTAATTGGCAATCCTTTTTCTATTTATTGTCAGGCACAAATCAAATGCTGTTTAGCTCTTAGGCAAGCTCGATGCACAATACATAAAAGCATAATGTAAAAAACCCAGATATTTTCTTAATCTGTTCTGTGTCTGCTTGTTATACCAGAAAATACCGGACAATTTGTGTTTTGTCACCAATATCTTCAGAAAATTACTTATAATAAAATGTTATTTTTTCCATGACGAAGACAAACCTTTTTTTGTTTATGCTTAAAACTTGCTACGTAGTCAGATGTCCAAGTTGTGCGAAGCCCCCATTTTCACATAAATGAAGCCGGTGTTATCCCAGCAGCTCTGAAACTCCACTACGTTTACTGGAGTGCTTAAGGCATTTGGCCTTTATACTGAAGAAGGCTTCAAAGTCTCTTGTGCAGGCAGGTCTATCTCACGTCAGGAGATGGAGGTCCTTGTGCTAGCTGGGCCTCCTGAGCTGTGGTCCCCGCAGTGGGGCTGTGATGCCGGTTCTGAGGTTGGGTGGGCTCCCAGACTCCCTCTCCACGGGGGATGGGAGCTGCTGCAGGGAAGCAAGACTCCATCACGGTTCTCCGACCCTCCCCTGGGTCCCCGGGGCAATTCACCAGGATAATTCCATGGGAGTAGTTCGCTACAGCTTCTTAGCAGAGTCTCCTGATGCCAGTTCAGCTCTTGCAGGGAAAGGATGGACACGTCACCAGGGGTGAGCCTCCCTCTGCTCTCTCCTCAGCAAGCTAATAACTTCTGTGGCCTCTCTGGGACCCATTTCATTTCTACGGTTCCCTGGCCTATGCTGAGCAGAAAGGCCAAATCACACCTTTACAAAATTAAATTGTAATGGCCTCACTATTTCTTAGTTTAGTCTGTACCTAGTCTTTTCTCTGTGTGATTGAGTTGTTTATGGTGGAGCAGAAGGAACATGTTTTGGGTTGCTTTATTTCTTTGCCTGTTCTTGAACATGGACAGATTTTCAGCCAGATGCCCACAGTTTTACTCCGTTCTGCCTCCCCCCACAACGGTCACAAATTCAGTGTAGGTCCCGATCGAGACAAGCATTTAATTTCCCTCCTGAATCTCTTCCAGCAATGTCAATAGCACTGCCCACAAATACGGTTTTGTATGTGCTCGAAGGCGGTGTCAGTGCAGGCTTTTTAGCACAGATGCATGGGAGTAATTCTTTCTAATATGCATTCCCATGTGTCTCTCTTCAGTGACCTTCATTTGCCATCTCTCTGCCTATTTAGTTAGTTTATTAGGTCCTTCTGAAGTGGTTCATAATATTCTCATAATATTGGACAATAATTGTATCAAATTCCAGTGTTATCAGCTGGATTTTGAAGCCCCTTCTCCTGTTTGCTAACATATTAAACAGTGCTGTACCTAACACAGTTCTTTGAGTCACCCCATTGTCAAAGCAATTGAAAGCCTTTTCTTTTTCCTCTTCTTTGGTGATTTTTACTTCCCAAGTTGGTTTTGTTCCCTTTGTCACTTTTTGTGATGAAGGCTATCAGCTGTTTTTAGAAAGAGCAGTAGATTAATCAGATATGCTTGTACTTGAGGCAATTTTCTTTTAAAAATTTCTGCACTATTTTATCTTTTTTATATAATGACAATCTGTTTTCATACTTTTCTGTTTTGCCTATGGTAGAGTAAGGTTTAGTAGGCTGCAATTTTCAAGGCTAGTTCAACATGTATTTTAAAGCTAGTACTCATATAGCAGCTTCCAGTTCTCCAGCAGCTGAGGGTAATGAGCAAGGATTTAGGGGTTTTTAATTAGTTCCTCCGACACTTAGTTGAAATTATTTGCATACACACAGGCCAGTTCTGGAGATCTGTTGCTCCCAAACACAAATGTTGCAACACTTTCTGCCTTGAAAACAGTCTTTAAGATGGATTTATTTTTCTTACATGGGAAAATAGATGTGCTGAAATGACGTCTTAAAATCCTCATTTGAGTACAAGTGTAAATAAAATATTTGAGATCTTTGAACACATCATCCTTAAATGCTCATCTGCTCCTTCAGTTCTCTTGCTTCCTGGGTCTGTGCCTCTGTCTATATGCATGTATGAAAGTATTACTTATTTTTATTTTAACTGCTTGTGAAATTTTTTTTACAGACCTAATTTCTGTCCTACATTTTGTAAGGCAGTAGCATGTGTATTTATCTTAGTTTCAGCTGATGTGGATTCTTCTGCTTTGAAAGCTAACTGGTAAAAAGCTTACTGTGTAAACATTTATTTTTACTTCACTTCTGCTTTCTCTTTGTGTCAAAATATCCATACACTAGTGAATGTATTATGATTTTGAGGCTGTATGTTATTAAGAACATCCACTGTTATTTCTTGCATCATGCCAGCTATGTGATTTCAGCCCTTAGGTCCCAGTTGAACTGCAGTGTATGTTTTTAAAGGTGCTCATTCTTACTGAAGATATCCACTTATTGCATATACTGTGCTCAAGTGGTTAATTTTAACCTAATACTTTGCTCATTAAAAAACAGACTTTTTTTCCAACCTGCATTTATTTATTTTCTATTTCTTAATCATTAGTTACTTTTGTGGCTTTGCTCCTTAGTTGAAAGTCCACTGCTGTCAGGACTATCCCTTCCCGACACTTCCCTGGTGCTGTAATGAGTTATATGTGTCTTTTTAGGGGATGATTGTCTGCAGTTTGTTATGCACAGGTAAGGCTTCCGCAATTTCAAATGCTTTTGTGACTTGTTGTTGATTCCCTTGCAATATTCCAATGCCATCGTTATTTGAAAATTGGATACCAAACTGGACACAGCAAAGCTGATCGCATCAATGATGCACACCTGTAATATCATTGCCTCCTGCATAATCATGCAAGTATTGTATTAACCTTAGCCCATAGATTGCATAGGGAATTCATGGTAAATTGATTTTCTGAAGTCCTTTTCAGTGTCACTGCATTTCAGGATATGGCATTCTGTGTTGTTAGTGTGACCTACATTCTCTCTTTTGACATATCTGACTTTGTGTCTGCCTGCCTTAAAACCTTTTTAAAAATATTACTTGATTTTACAAGCTGATTCAAATAGCACATTATAACTGACCAGTCCTTACCACTCCAACAGTTATCTGACTTTTTTTTTTCCTTTGCATACCTTTAAATCAGCCAATTTAAAATATTTGAAGTATTTTCTCTCCTAGGCAGTTAAATATATTTCTATTAATTTCTGTTCTGAATGTAGTCAAAAGCCATTTTTTTAAAAAAATAAAAGTAATAGAAACACTGGAAATACTACTAGATGCCAGTACTTTTTCCAGTTTTTAATACATTTTACTGTTATACTTTTTTAGTAGTGCTGTTTTTTAACAGCATGTAATGCAAACACTTTCAAAAATATTAATTCAAAATGCAAATGCAATTATTTTTGACAGCCATTTTTTTTTACAAATGAAAACATCACGTCAGGTTTATTTAAAAAAATATAATACTGCTTCCCATATTCTGAGTAGGAATTATGCTCTCATTTGTCAACATTTTTTTGATCACTACCTGTAAGAACTTCTCCAAAGGGTCATCTTAGCCACAGTTCTTCGAAAATGGTTCTTCCACACTTCGTGAATTTCTCTGTGTCTGTAGCTCCCTTCTCCTCCTGTAGCTGCTTTCCCCACCTTTTTACACCATCTACTCTGGAGATTGTATTTAAGCCCTTTCCTGGATCACCTGAATTTACATGGCTACTAGAATTTTTTCTCCTCCTTCCCTGCATCACTGGATGGTTTATGGATCACATGCCACAAGCCACCTTCAAGACTGGTTTACACTGTCTTTTTTTGCCTTGTCTCATGGCCATACCATGTGAACACATCCTATAAAAGCCTCTTAAAGCTAAGACAACAAGTGTTGTCTTGTTAACCTGCTTTGCTAGTCTTGCACTAGTGATATACATTAGTGTCTTCCTGCTGGCCTGAGGACTCATCTGTTGAATCAGGATCACTTCTATTTAAATTTTAAAGCTGAGAGCAATAAAGAAGGAAAGAGTGTAAGGGGGTCAAATGGCTCTGACTGGTTGCTTTCTATAGATAAAGAGTCATTCTTTTGAGCTTGGACAAATAACATGAATTTGAGGTAGCCCTGATGGCAGGAGGGCCCTAGGAGTCCAGCCAGGTCTGCAGCTGTGGCAGAGGAGGGTTTGCCCTCAGGAAATGGCAGTGCTTGGGGTTTGCATCTGCAGTGGGGTGGCTGTTCACTGGGGTTAGATGCAAGCTCTTTATTGCTCGAGAAGAAATTTGAAACACTTCTTCAGTAACATGTAACAGCATACTCCATTTTTCCATCTCTATTCAGAAGTATAGGGAAAGAAGTTATTTTCACACAGGTATTTCATGGAATTTGCAATAGCTACCTGTCAATTGACAGACGAACTTTTAGATAGTAAAGCCATCAGAACAAGAGGCGCTTGCTGAACCTGTTTAATGTTTCCTTACTGATAACAGAGGGGACTTGGCATGTTAGTGTTTCCTCGAAGAATATCCAAATATCCACTGACTCAAAAGATCAAAGAAAATAGCAATGCTTTCAGTTTTGCTGGGCGTGATACGTGGGAGTATGTTCTTGCATAATTATTGACAGCTTGTCTGGATCTCTGTCACCTGCACAGGTGACAAGACAAGAGCCTGGTTGCTCAACACTATACATCATTGAGGGTACTAATTCTTAAGGGTAGTTTGAAGAAGGCAATTCCAGATCCCAGTGAAATAACCTCAATTACTAGCTGTTAAATTGATTATTGGCTGCTGTATAAAAGCCATTTTTTGAATGAGAAAGTTTTGTTTCACTAGGGAAAAAAAAAGCAGGTAAAAGAAAACCATAATGGGGACAAGGCAGTTTGTAATGATCATCTAGGCTGCATGAGACTCAGCCTGTGAAGGGACTGAATCAGTTGCAGACTGTCAAACCCTTGCTAGGATTTTGTCTCCTGTTAGCTGACTGTGCCTGCAAACATGCTTTGTCCTAGGGAAGAGGTGTCTCAATTCTGCTGTGAATTAGAGAGGAATGGCAAGAGTTTGCCAGCACAAAGGAAGCAATGCTGGGGAGCCCAACTACTGATATAGATGCTTTGAGAGTGTCCAGAGGTGTAGCTGCATCTAGAAGTGTCTTATTAAAATGCTGAGCTCTTCAGCCTAAATATACCTTAGGTTTTTGCCTACATAAGACAAAAAAAGTGTTGTGCTGAGCATGCATAAGAAAACCAATCTTGTTGCTAACAGATACATGATAATGTATGAGACAATATTTGTTCAGCTGAGTCACTTGCAGCCAGAGATGACAGTTCTAGCAAGTAATAAGCTGTCATGTAGTGTTCCTTAAATGCATGGATTTTCCGAAACCCTATTCAAGGGGTCAATAGCAGAGCAGATGCAATTGTCTGCTGTATCACAGAGACCTCGAGAGTCAACTCTGCATTTCCCTTTACTTTTCATTCCCCTGAAGTGGTAAACCTCTTTGAGAATTTCCTCCCAGAGCAAAGAAGCTTTCAGCACATGTTGGGGAAAAGAACTTACTCTTTACTTTGGGAAATTATTTTTTATTCCACCTGTTTATTTTATTTTTTTGTTTCACATTGCTCCTTGAGAAACCCACCTGTTTATTATTACTACCATTTGTTAGCCAATACTATTTTAATTGTTGTTTTGGTTTCTGTGCTGGTGGTGGCCAACTTAATAAGTACAATTTAGTCGCAAAAAAGGCCAATCAAATCGGACTGTTAAAAACTATGCCATGCACATGTCTAATGTGCCCTCATCTTGAATCTTGTATTTGGTTGATTGCTGTGTTTCAAAGGGATAGAATTAGGAAAGGCACAGGGAGAGATAACAGGGAGAGAGTAAATAATCTAGACCGTTCAAAGGATCCACTAAGGGGGAAAAGACAGAGATATGCACAATAATGAATGTCATGGAGAAGGTCTTTAGGGAGTGACTAATGCATTGTTTTTGACAATACAAGACCTAAGGGGGTTCCAATGTTTTAAGCACACAAGAAATTTAAAGCAAACTTTTGTCATGCAGGGCATAATTATTTGCAGAACTCATTCCACAGGATGTTACGAGTTCAAAAAAATAAGATATATTACTGACGATAGGTCCATGGGGGACTATTAATATGATGGTACTGTGGCAAGCTCCAGTTCAGAACATCCTCTAAGCAGCTGATTGCTGGAAGCTGAGAGAGTATGCACAGGAATTTCTGTTTTGTGCCTTTCTTATTCTTGTCCTCTAAGAATCTCTTGCTAATAGCCCACAGATAGGATACAGGGCAAAGATGGACTTTGGTCTGACCTACAGGGACAAGTTCATGCACATATTGAGCTCTCCAAAAGAGCAACACAAACAGCAGAGGCAGCATAGGAACATAGGGTGTGCTCACTAAATGAATGCTGTGGCTTGGCAATCTTCTGTAATAGCCCAAGTAATGGGAAGCCAAAACCACTGCAACTTCATGGAATTCAGCTGACCTCAGTAAAGCCAGTTTGCACCAGTGCTTAAGGTACAACTATTGGTGCCCTCTAGGGAAAGCATTTTCCACAGTGTGCCTCTAATCTTGGTCTCCTGAATGTGGGACCCCCGGGCTGTGGGACTTTGTGGGATCTGTAGTAGCATCCTCCCTACATACAGAGCCAGTTTTTCTACCGGAGGAAATCAGGGTATACAGAGGAAGGTGCACAGTATCTGACAGTGCAGCTGAATTGCAGCAAGAGTACCCAAGGGAGGATTCAGGATGTACTGTGCAGCATGTGTGCTTGGCAGGATAGACCCAGCCAGTTTTGAGATGTACTGTGCAGCATGTGTGCTTGGCAGGATAGACCCAGCCAGTTTTGAGATGCTGAAGTAAAACAAGGCTACATAAACAAGACACTGCAAGACCTGCTGGAGCAGGGTCTTAGGGATCACCAGTCACAGTTTGTGTGCGTTCTTATCTATTGGTAAATATGAAATATTTACCCCTTAGTCATGAACAACGATTCTGGAAGGATTGTGTATGGAGAAGTAATAAGCATGGAAAAGAAATTCTTTTTGGGGTTTGCCATGGACAAATGGTAGAAATGCCTAAACAGTGGTTTAAAGCTTCACTAGCTTAGCATCATTGAGAAGTATTAAGAAAGAGAGGATGTTTTTGATATGGGACATGGCATGATAACAAGGCCAAGGCAAAACTGTAGAGCAAATTCTGTGCGATATGGTGGAATGTAAGACAGGAAGGAAGTTAGGAGAAGGCAGTGGAGAGATTCAGGAGGGATTATGATCACAGCTGCCTGCCTGAACAAGGCAATAGGAGTAAGAATTTGTTGAAACACAGGGAGTGATGTAGGCAGGCTATATATTCATGTCTGAAACTGAGAGATGAAGGGCAAAGCTTGGGATGTGAATGAAAGTGGCAGAACACAAAGTAAAGGTTTATGAAGCTGAAGTATATTTTCAATCCCTGCCTCAGTGGTAGATGGATGTCTGAGCAGGACAGTCAGAAAGAGGAGCATGTGGGCTTCCCTATGTGCCCAGAGGTGGGGGAAATTGTGTTTTCCTTTGGGAAGGCAGCTTTGAGGTCAACAGTGAGTGAATAGTAAGCTCATGAATGCGATAGAAACACCAGGCCTCTGAAAGACTTGCTCCAGTGTCAGTCAGAAGAGCATAGTGTTTCTCATCTGTTCCTCAGTAAGGAGGGCAATACAGCTGTCTGCCCTGGCTCCAGCTAGAGACACAGACTTTCTTCTCAGAGAAGGAAAAAAGTATCTGCTGAGATACTTGACAGCATGGCATGAATGAATCTCTTGCACACAGTGTAAATTCAGCAGACACAGATAAGAGGTCCTAAGTGGGCAAGTATCAGGTGCAGAAAAGACTTCTGAAATTCCTTTGCTTTGGCAATAATTGATGGGTAAAATTTGTTTTGCCTTTTTCTTTTGTTTTTATCTTTTTGTCATTTGTTTTTTCCATAAAAATTACTTATCAACAGCTCAAGTTATTTTAACTACACTTTTTATCTATATATAAACAGCCATGTCATGTTTTTTTTCGTAACTCACATGCACCTAAGTATACTGTGAAATTATTGAGTTAGAGGAAATTATATGAGCCTGGGTTTGAGTACTATATAAAATGTAGTATATTCTTCTTCAACTATGCTCCCACCAGCAGTGTCAGATAGAATGTGATTATAACAATTTTGTGTTGAAATCTTCTAAATGCATATGAAAATCAAGACAACAACCTCTGCGAGAAATTCCACCTTTCATGGAAACAAATACTGACATCCACTAAAATTATAGAAAAGAGCTTTACTTTAATATTATTAGATTTCTGCAATCACAATTGTAAGAGCATTTTTGTACATCAACATAATAATAATGTCAGAGATTCATACACAGAAAGCACAGTTTCACCCAAACCTTCTGTTCATTTAAAAACATCAATATGTAATAGCCTACTACTATTACACATGTAATAGTAAAAGCATCTCTCATCCTAAATTAGCACTTTGTATTATTGGATTTAATTTTGAAAGGACTTTCCAACAACCTATCATATATTTAAAGTATGTACAGTACACTTGTAATGATCCAGATTACTTATTTATTTAACTGTTGAAAGCATCTTTCAGCTCCCTGTATCTATTTCTATATGTACGAATTATGAGACCTTGAATAATGAACGTGTTATTTAAATTGTGCTGTGACACTACATAATGCTGAGAAGTCATTTTCTGCAGTTCACTATTCTCATAGTCAATGGTGCTTGACTTGATTACCAGTGCCTTATAGCTAGCGTAGATATGGGCAATGTTTTAAATTTGTTAAAAATTGGTTAGATAAAATTGTCTTGAATGAAATAGAGTAGGTTGGAGAGCCTATTCCTTCTGATAGCTTCCTAGATGAGGCTTAATTGTCATGCATAAAATATCCACAATAGATTTCTTTTTTTTTATAAAATAAATAAAAGAGTAAAGGAATGGCTGAATGTTCTACCTGGTCTCTGCAAAATGGTAGTCCAGGAGATGAACCCAGCCTTACATCCTGCCGTACATTCTAAACCACAATTCAGGACAGCTATGCTAAGGAAATGTTGTGCACAGACTTATTCCTTCATGGGTAAGGACTAGCTCCTTGTGGGTTAGCTTATCAGGCAGATATAATGATTAGCATTATTTCAGCTACCTGCTTTCTACTGGGAGACAGGAGAAAGCGCAAAATGTTGTGCCCAATACTGGTCTGCACTACAGGCTGCTCTGCCTGTGCAGCTTCACTGCTCTGGGATCTAGCGAGTGCCCTGGTATAGGCACAATTTTCCTAGCAATACTGCTTTTACCCTCCAATATCAATTTGCTCAGTGATGCTGGTTTGACTCAGCCAGCAAAGTAAGTCTCCACGTGTATTATCATGATGCATCCATGTAAGAAGTGTTTTGCTAGTGTAGAATATATGTACTCCTGCATGATAAAGCACTAAGAGGTTAACCTAAAACAGCTGGGGGCCTGGAAAGGACAGATTTTAACAGGCAGAAAGTTTAAAAAAAAGCCTTTGTATGAGCAGCAGAACTACTGAAGCCTGGTTTGCTAGAGGTTCTGCGTTCCCACTCCCAAACAGCACATGTGCTGTAATGTCTGAGCTGTGTGCCTTTTCCCAGTGGACGTCACTAAATTAGGTTAC